>ML829935.1:0-15879 GCA_009831015.1 Picea engelmannii | reverse complement strand
GTAAATAATAAAGTGAAGTGATGAGTGTACTATAATTCAAAGTGAATACAAAATAAATTATTTAAATAATAAATTTAATGGAGAAATTAGAAGTGGGTTAACCCTAAAATAAGGAAAGTGGGCAAAGTGACCTAGAAGATGTTTTTAAGGAAGCTACATAGAGAGTATAAATAAGAGGCAAGGCTTTCTCATTTTAGATAACACTTGAGAATATTGAGTATATATAGGTGTCTGAGGTAACCAAAGGATATCTAAGTCGAATTTCAAAAGGAAGGTGAAGAAAAGAAGGTCATAATTCAAGGGAGGATAAATTCTTTTGATGATGCTTTCTAAGGTATGTAATTTACAGGTCATCTCACCATTTTCTCAATAACGTTTTTTATAGAATGATTCAGATCGTGAAATTTCTATTCCATTGAGAAAATAGATCCAAGTATCTATGGTAAAAAAATCATCTTGTGGGTCGGTGTATTTTTGGAGTTACACTCCATGGAAAATAGGGTTTATGGCTAGTCCTGAAACTAGTCTAAAATAGGTGTTTCGGGAAAAAATGTCATAAATTATTCATAAAAGATCCAAATTCAGTAATACCAAATGTTTTGGGTATAGTACAGTCTGTAGTATTATTTGTAATATTTTCAGATTGATTCAAAAAATATTCTGTGTGGGGCACGCTCTACAAGGTCACTCTCTAGAATAATCCAGAATTCAACAAGGTATGCCAGTTTTTCTCTAACTCCTTTTATGAGAGGTTTCAAGTAGTGACACCTGGAGGAATTTCATAAAACACATTGAATAACATTGTGTATCAGTTTCATATATTTATTCATTACAGGTACATAGTTATGATTATTTCAAGCTAGGGTTGTTGAGTAATCCAAAACTAGTCATGTGAGACTAAAGAAAAGTTTGATGAAAATGTTAGTCTCTTTTTGTTAAAGTTAAGGAAGGTTTGTAGGTATGTGATCATATACACCAGGTCTATTACATAGTTACAAATCATATTTGGATGATGGAATTGATGAGGGATTTTGGTTAAGGTACATGTTGGGTACATGGTTGAGACAAGTAGTTCATGAGTTGGCACATACATGAGGTGTATAGTTGATGATGTTGGTACATATTGATGATTCATATATGATTAGTAGGTTACACATTATTTGTACATAATTGGTACATGGTTGGATGCACTTGTGACGCATACCCCCAATCCTCAAAATCGAGGTCCACACAGGATCCTCACTACAACCACACCGAGGGTTAACCAACCCCTTCGTTTAATCCATGAAGGACTAAACGACCCCTGATGTCAAGCTCCTTGAATCTTCCACTTTCCAAAACCTGAAATGATGATACGCCAAATCTCTGATCACGTTATGCTCTTGTATCAGGTTTTTTTCCTTTTCGAGGTTCTGGACTTCGTGATTTCGCGAATCCTGATGTAAAGCCTCTAGTTCTCTAACCTCCACATGCCCTAAACTATGAAACAATATTTCCAACAGGATCAATGGCTATAACCCTCCCTTTGATCTGACGACCCATGTGATTTCATACTTTCAGGTACCTGGAGTCCAAGACTCTCGATCCCAGAAAACTGTCCTCTCGGGTTCCCGAACCCCGAGACATCGAATTGCCGAAATGTCCCTTCATGCTATTTCATGTTTTGCAACTTCAGGGGTTCTCATGTGAGGATCCTGAACTCTTGTCAACAGGAATTCCGAAATCCTGATTCTCGAAATGTCGACAAAATCCTGCCGCGACTTTGAATTTCGAGCTTTTCTCTCCCCTACGTCCTGATCACACGTCTTTAGGACCTCTGAAATAAATAACTCCAAAGTTCTGAAACTATGACCTCGTCTCTCTTCCTTTATACATGAAACTCTTTTCGTGTTTCAGGTATTTGGTCAACCAAAGGTTTTGGCGCGCACTCCGAATTTATGAACTCTGAATCCCTGAAATGATCTGACAGTTGTAAATAGATCAAGATCAACAGCCCATGTTAATTCTAGGTACCAAAGTGATGGGTTCGTCTGCCCTTATCCACCTTGCATATTCTGTAGATCCTATGGTCCTCACTGTTTTTGGGATTCTCCATAGAGAATTCCGACCATCTGACTCTTTCCTCAAGAACCTCTGCAAAATGAACGAATGTTCGCTCGCCGTGACCTTCCTTATTCAAAGAAACTTCACTTCGCTTCCCTTTGAATAATTCAAAGGAACTACCCCTTATGAGCTTCTCTGATAAATTCAAGTCTCAAAAAAGGGCTTCTGCTCCCACTCCTTGCGACAAGCCTTCAAATACTGCTGTGTATTTGAATCTCTCGACTCTGTGCAACTCCTCTGGAATAACAGTCCTTCCACTCCCCGTTTAGTTGATAAGTCCTAAGGATTCCAATGCCTACACACTCCTTGCATGGCTCTTGTGCTCCACTTTTCACTTCTGTTGAGAACAACGATATCCCTCCTAAGCTTTCATAGATGGACTCTGAACCTTCATCAACGCACTCCTTGCAGACATTTCACTACACTTCTTGCAGGAAATTCTCTCAGGAAGAGAAACAATTGAAACTCATTCTCTTTCTCTCTCTGAATTTAAACTTTCAACTTGAAAACATATATTCACATACATCATAATAACAAATGCATGACAGAGAGAGTAAGAACTGTAAGCAAACCATTCATCATGTATACAGAAAAATCATCATGACACCATGAACCTGAATCAAAGTTTCATATATTAATCCAAAACTTCTGTACATGGGTTCTTCTTTAAAACTCCTCTGCTACAGCTCTCCTCTGCTCTATGCTAATGCTACAATGATCTAATTGCGAATATTTCATAATGATACAAGATGAGGGTGTCTATAGTCATTTTCCCTCCTGTTCCTAAAACTGTCTAATCTAGAATTTAAATCTACCTACTTCATTAATTATGCATAAATGCCTTAACTTTTTACAGATGAGAGAAATTGCTCATGATCTGTTTACAATATGAAAGTACACTTCCTTTTAACTATCACATTAATGCTTCAAAAACATTTCCAAAACATGTAAAATGTGTGTTGCATTTTCCAGATGTCTTTTGCATGCATGCTTGCTTGGCTAGCTACTTGTGATGCTCCTGCATGATACTCCCTTGCTTGAAAATTTTCATGAACTCTTGTTCATGAGCTCTTGCACGGTCTGTCCATTCTTTTGAATTTATACTTCATCTTCCCAATTGGCATCTTCAACTGGATGTCCCTTCCATTTGACCAAGTATTCAAAATACTCTTTCCTCTTGGTCTTCCTGCTGACCCTCTTATCAAGTATACTTTCCATCTATGGCTTTGCAGCTACAGGAATTTGTTTATTCCACTGAACCTTTGTTTGTTCATTATCTTCCGCTACTTCTTCAACTCTGTAAGGGTACAAATCTGAGATGTTGAATATCAGTGAAATTTTGATCCCATCGGGTAATTCAATCTCATATGCGTTTACCCCAAATTTCTTCAAGACCTTGCATGGTCCAATCTTTTTCATTTTTAGTTTGTTATATGTTCCCCTTGGGAACCTCTCCTTTCTCAGATGTGAAAGAACCAGATCGCCAACTTCAAACTGAAGTTCTCTCCTGTGTTGATCTTCTCTGCATTTATACTCTTGACTTGAATTTTGTAAATGTTCCCTCACTTAGCTATGAAGTTCCTTCATTTCTTCTGCAAAATCCTCTGCACTAGCACTTCTAGGTTCATTCTGTTCTGAATCCTTCAATTCAGACACTCCCCTTGGTTGCATTCCATAAACAATATGAAATGGACTCTGCCCTGTTCTTCTGTTGATTGAATCATTGTAAGCAAATTTCTCCTATGGAAGAATGTGATCCCACTGACTGTGGTGTTCAGTCACTAGGCTCCTTAGCAAATCTCCCAAGATTTTGTTCACATCTTTTGTTTTCCTATCAGTATAAGGATGATATGCTGAGCTAAATGAAAAACTTGTCCCTAATGTATTCCACAAAGTCCTCCAGAAATGTTCCACAAACTTGGTACCTCGATCCGAAACAATACTCCTTGGTAAGCCGTGAAGTTTGACAACTTCCTTGAAAAACAGGTTTGCAATATGTGTTGCGTCGTTGGTTTTCTGATATGGTATAAAATGTGCCATCTTTGAAAATCTGTCTACCACCACCACAAATATTGAATCAAATCCTCTTTGTGTTCTCAACAACCCCAATATAAAATCCATGCTTACGGCATCCCACAACCTTTCAGGTATGGGTAATGGCTGATGCAACCCTATATTCTTCCTTTTTCCTTTTGTGTGCTGACAAATTCTACATTTGTCCACAAATATTTTGACATCTATCCTCATCCTTGGCCAAATATATGAGCCATTCAGTTTTGGGAAAATCTTATCATGACCGAAGTGTACGGCCAATCCTCCACTGTGTTTTTCTTTCAGCAGATTCTCCCTCATGGAGCATTTTGGAATACATAATTGATTGCCTTTGAATAATAATCCATCCTAGATCATATATTCAGTCCATTGACTTCTATTCCTGAGAATTGGATTCTCAGATGCCTCATACGCCTCTTTAAAATCTGGATTGTCTCTGTACATTTCTTTGAGATTATCAAAACCCAAAGTTTTGACTCTGAATTCCTGCATCAGCAAACATTTTCTGCTCAAAGCATCAACAACTTTGTTAGCAGTTCCAGAAATATGTTTAATTACAAAAGTAAAATTCTGCATATATTCAACCCATTTTGTATGCTTTTGGTTCAACTTTTCTTGTTGAGTCATGAATTGTAAAGCAAGATTATCACTGTACAAAACAAACTCTTTAGGGACCAAATAATGTCTCCATTTCTTCAGTGCTTGTATGATTGCATATAATTCCTGGTCATATGTTGAATATTTAATCTTTGCTTCATTCAGTTTTTCACTGAAGTATGCGACCGACTTGTCGTCTTGGCTCAAGACCGCTCCAATTTCAAACCCACTTGCATCACATTTGACCTGAAACATCTTATTGAAATCTGGCAACACCAAAATTGGTTGTTTAGTAATCTTCCTTTTCAACAGGTTGAAACTTTTCTCTGCTTCTTCTGTCCAGTGAAAATATTTGTGTATTTTCTTCACCATGTCCGTCATCGGTGTGCTAATTCCACTGAAATTTCTGATAAATTTCCTGTAGAAACTAGCCAATCCATGGAAGCTTCAAACCTCAAATACACTTTTCGGTGATGGCCAATTCTTAATCACCTCTACCTTATCCGGATCCATTTTCAGCTCATTCGCAGAGATAACAAAACCCAAATAAATGAGTTATTTCCTCATAAATGTTGATTTATTCATATTTATCAACAATTTCTCTTGCTGCAATCTCCTCATCACTGTAGCTAAATGCTTTAAATGCTCTGCTTCTATCTTGCTAAAAATTAATATATCATCAAGATATACAATGATAAATTTTCCTATGAAATCCTTTAGGACTTCATTCATCAATCTCATGAAAGTACTGGGCTCATTTGTTAAGCCAAATGGCATAACAAGCCATTCATATAGCCCTTCATTTGTCTTGAATGTTGTTTTCCATTCATCACCTTCTCTCGTACAAATTTGATGATATCCTCTTTTCAAATCAATCTTTGGAAAAAAAATTGCTCCACTCAAGCAATCCATCAAATCATCCACCCTTGGCAAAGGAAATCTATATCTGATGGTAATCTTGTTGATTTCCCTCGAGTTTGTACACATCCTCCAGCCTCCATCTTTCTTTGGGCTGAGCACTATTGGAACAACGCATGGACTCAAGCTCTCTCTAACCAATCCCTTGTCCATTAAGTCCTGGACTTGTCTTTTGACCTCTTCATTCTCCTACGTTGTCAATTTGCATGCTTCTTTGTTTGGTAAACTAGCTCTAGGTATGAGATCAATGTGATGACTTATACTTTTTATTGGTGGAAACGAATGAGATAGTTCGTCCACTACTATATCAACGAATTCTTCCAGTAACTCTTGGATTTCATCTGGAAAATCATCCACTCTTGTACTGTTTAAAACAATTCTAGGCTTCCCGACCACGATAAATTGTGTATCTTCCTTCTTCTTAACCTCCTTAAGAAGTTCCTTCCCACTCATGAGGAGTACAATGTTATTTACCTCAGGTTTTACTACTTTATCCTTAATCGGCAACACCATGTGAGTTCTCCCATTCTTCTCCAGGGTGTATGTGTTCTTTCTCCCATCATGAATCACATTCCTGTCATATTTCCACGGTCTACCCAGCAATAGATGACAAACATACATGGGAATAACATCACATAGTATTTCATCCTTATATCCTCCTATTTTAAATTCAACTAAACATTATTTAGTGACATTTACCTGATGTCCTTTTTGTAGCCATGAAACACTGTATGGGCTTGGATGTTCAATAGTCTCCAACTCCATATTTTCTACCATCTCTGTAGAAATGAGATTGTATGTGCTACCACTATCCATGATGACCTTGCATACCCTGTCTTTTGTCTTGCAAGTAGTTCAAAAAAGTTTGTTCCTTTGGGATGGGTTCTCTGCCTCTTTCTCTGGCATTAAGAGAACTTTTCTCATCATCAGTGATCTTCCTCCCTCAACATCTTCTGCCTCAACATTCCATCCTTGTGCTTTGGCAATGTGAGTTTCACCACCATATTTCTTTTTATCTGGACAATCATAGGATTTGTGTCCATTTTTTCCACAGGTAAAGCATTTTATTTCTCCACCTCTGCCTCTTCCTCTCCCTCTGGGTCGAGGAAAAGCATTCTTATCAACATACTATCCTCTTAGTGAGATTCCACCTCTCTCATGCTGAGTCTAAGGGTTCTTCCACTCTTCTTTGGGTTTCTGATTCCTGTCTTGGGAAATTGTTTTGCCTTGGGCTTGACTTTTGCCTTAGCCTCTCTGACCTTGCTTTCAGCTCAGCTTTTCTTCAGCTTTCAGAGCCATCTGATAATAATCTTCCACATTTCTAAGGGTCATCATTCTGATCTCATCTTGGATGTCATATCTCAGACCATTCATGTACCTAGCAACCTTTTCATCATCACCTTCCTGATGACCTGCCCTGATGTTGATCTTGTAGAATTCTTCAGTGTATTCCTTCACTAACATCAACTTCTGTCTCAAATTCTGCATCCTCCAAAACAAAGTAATTTGATAATCCTTGGGTATGAATTTTTCCTTCATTTGTGCAACCATTCTATCCCAACTCTTGATTTTATGCTTGCCTTTGCAACATCTGTCAGCCTGCAGTTCATCCCACCATAATGTTGCATGCCCTTTAAGTCTTGTGACAACATGTTTGACCTTCTTGTCTTCCTCGACATCCTCATAGTCAAAATATTTATCCAGAGCTCTAATCCAGTTTAGAAGTTATTCAACATCCAAGTTTCCCTCATACATGGGAATCTCCATTTTTTCCCTAACACCTATCCTTGCAATAGCCCTGAATAGGCATTCATTTGCTGCATCTTCTACTGCAACTTCTTCTCCCTTGTTTCTAGCTTCATTTTCACTTTCATCCTCACTGACATCCCCAACATTAACTGTGCACCTCTGTGTTGTCTCCATGGCATCAAGCCTGGCACCTAGTTCGCACATTTCCCTTTCCAGTGATGGATCAATCATTGGCATATCTCTTCTTCTCGACGACATGGATGAGAAATTTATCTTTTCTCTGCTACAGAAATCAAAGAAATTGTTCTGGGCTCTGATACAACTTGACATAGACCCCCAATGCTCAGAATCGAGGTCCATATAGGATCCTCACTACAACCACGCCGAGGGTTAACCAACCCCTTCGTTTAAGCCACGAAGGACTTAGGATTTCGGGGTTTTGCGACCCCTGATGTCGAGCTCCTCGACTCTTCTACTTGCTGAAACCCAAAATGTCTATACGCCAAATCTTTGATCATGTTTTTCTCCTGTATCAGGTTTTTCTCCTTTTGGGGGTTCTGGACTTCGCGATTTTGTGAATCCTCATGTAAAGCCTCCGGTTCTCTAACCTCTGCATACCCGGAACTCCGAAACAATCTTTCCAACGGGATCAACGACTATAAGACTCCCTTTGATCTGACGACCCATGTGATTTCAAACTTTCGGGTACTGGAATTCCAAGACTCTCAATCCCAGAACATTGTCCTCTTAGGTTCTCGAACCTAAGACACCGAATTGTCGAAACGTCCCTTCACCCTATTTCGCATTTCGCAACTTCGGGGCTTCTCATGTGAAGAGCCTGAACTCTTGTCAATGAGAATGTCGAAATCCTGATTCTTGAAATGCCGACAATATCTTTCCGTGACTTCAGATTTCAAGATTTTCTCTCCCCTGCATCCCGATCACACGTCCTCATGACCTCCGAAATCCTAAACTCTGAAATTTCGAAATTATGACCTCATCGCTCTTCCTTTATACACGAAACTCTTTTCGCATTTCAGGGATTTGTTAAACCGAAGGTTTTGGCTCGCACTCCGGATTTATGAACTTCAAATCCCCGAAATGATCAGACAGTTGTAAACAGATCAAGATCAACGACCCACGTTGATTTTGGGTACCAAAGTGATGGGTTCGTCTACCCTTATCCACCTTGTAGCTTCTGTAGATCCTATGTTCCTTGCTATTTTGGGGATTCTCCACAGAGAATTCTGACCATCCAACTCTTTCCTCAAGAACCTCTGCGAAATGAATGAATGCCCGCTCGCCGTGACCTTCCTTCTTCAAAGAAACTTCACTTGGCTTCCCTTTGAATACTTCAAAGGCACTACCCCTTCTGAGCTTCTCTAATAAATTTAAGTCTCGAAAAAGGGCTTTTGCTCGCACTCCTTGTAGCAGGCCTTCAAATAATGCTGCGTATTTGAATCTCTCGACTCTGTGAAACTCCTCTACAACAACAATGCTTCCACTCCCCTTTTAGTTGATAAGTCCTAAGACTTCTAATGCCTGCGCACTCCTTGAACGATTCATATGCTCCACTTTTCACTTCTATTGAGAACAATGGTATCCCTCTTGAGCTTTTAGAGATGGAATCTGAACCTTCGTCAACGCACTCCTTACGGACGTTTCACTGCACTTCTTGCAGGAAATTCTCTCAGGAGGAGAAACTATTGAAACTCATTCTCTTTCTCTCTCTGAATTTAAAAATTCAACTTAAAAACATATATTCACATACAGCATGATAACAAATGCATGAAAGAGAGAGTAATAATTGTAAGCAAACCATTCAGCATGTATACACAGAAATCATCATGACACCATGAACCTAAATCAAAGTTTCATATATTAATCCAAAAATTTTGTACATGGGTTCTTCTTTACAACTCCTCTGGTACATCTCTCCTCTGCTCTATGTTAATTCTACAATGATCTAATTCTGAATATGCCATAATGATACAAAGATGAGGGTGTCTATAGTTGTTTTCCCTCTTGTTCCTAAAACTATCTAATCTAGAATTTAAATGTACCTACTTCATTAATTATGCATAAACGCCTTAACTTTTTACAGATGAGAGAAATCGCTCATGATCTGTTTACAATATGCAAGTATGCTTCCTTTTAACTATCACATTAATGCTTCAAAAACATTTCCAAAACATGTAAAATGTGTGTTTCATTTTCCAGTTGTCTTATTCCTTCATGCTCGCTTGGTTGGCTGCTTGTGATGCTCCTACATCAACTTGTTTATGGTATAGGTTGATTACAGGTTGTTTGGTATAGGTCGGTGCATGGTTGATGCACTTGTTTATGGTACAGGTTGATTACAGGTTGAGGTACAGGTTGATGCATGGTTGATGTGTGGTTCAGGTTTATTGGTACAAGTTTACAATGGTATATCTCACAGTGATAGTGTGACAGTGGTTCCATCATTCTACTTCTACTTTAGGGCAGTTGGATGGGGAAAGGACAGTTGGTTGTATGCATCTTCCGATTGTAGATGGAGAACATAGGGGGTTGTAGCCTCCTTCTAGTTGTAGACAAAGAATTGGGGAGTTGGAGATTCCCTTAGGTTGTAGCCTGAGAAACTAGGAGGTTGGAGCCTCCTTATAGTTGCAACTGGAAAACAAAGGAAGTTGGTGCTTCCAATGAATGTAATTCTTCAATACATATAAGAAAAAGCATTATGTGGTTTTCTCCCGATTTGAGTTTCCACATAAAACACAAGTGTATTGTGTATGTGTACGATTGTTCATTTGTTCATTGCTCATTATTGGATGACAATTATACATTGATATAACAATTGGATTATTTGGTTAAAAGGGATCATTATTTCTCTATTACTGATTCACTCCCCCTCTCAGTAATCCAACAATTGGTATTAGAGCATGTTCCTTCTAAAATCATTTTAACCACTAAAAGGTAGATCATGGAGAGAAACAACTTGTATAAAAATGGAATACCACAGTTTGATGGACAAAAGTATGATTTTTGGAGCATAAGGATGAAGACATATATACAGGAACATGGATTTAAAATTTGGCAATCAATTGTAGATGGATACACAACACTAGCAGTTCCACCAACAAATGAAAAAGTAGTGAAACTTGGTCAGAATAATTACAAAGGAACAAATGCACTTTTGAATGGTCTCAGTGAAATGGTATTCACCAAAGTTGCACATTGTAAATCCACTGAAGAGATTTGGGACAAGCTTCGAAATATTTATGAAGGAGATTCAAAAGTCAAAGCAACAAAGCTTCAAACTTACAGAGGTTAGTTTGAACAACTAAATATGAAGGAAGATGAGAATATTTCATCCTACTTCTTGTGAGTCGATGAAACAGTGAATCCAATCATAGGATTGGGAGAAGAAATCGAAGAATCTGTAATTTAGCATATAGTTGGTGCTTCCTTAAAGTTTGCATGACGATTCTTAAGTGTTCTTCGTGTTCTTCTTCTGTTTTTGAATATACCAGAATATTGTCAATAAAAACTAGTACGAATTTGTCCAAGTATTGACTAAAAATACTATTCATTAAATACATGAATTTGGCTAGCGCGTTAGTGAGTCCAAATGGTATAACTACAAATTCGTAATGTCCATATCTTGTTCGAAAAGTTGTTTTTCTTATGTCCTCATCTTTTATCCTAACTTGGTGATAACCGAATCGTAGATCCAACTTTGAAAAGATCTTGGCCCCACCTACTTGATCGAACATATCATTTATCCTAGGTAATGGGTACTTATTCTTAATAGTCATTTTGTTCAATTGTCTATAATCGATACAAAGTCTTAGAGTATCGTCTTTCTTCTTCGCAAAGAGGACTGGTGCTCCCCATGGTGAAACACTCGGTCTGATATACTCTTTGTTCAATAATTCCTGTAGCTGAATTTTTAGTTCTGTCAACTCTGACAAACTTATCCGGTAAGGTGCTTTAGAGATAGGGATTGAACCAAGTAGCAAGTATATGGAAAAATTCATTTCCCTCCTAGGGGGTAATTAAGGTATTTCATCCACAAACACATCTTTGAATTCACGTAAAATAGAAAAGTCTTCCAAATCGGGTTTATCTTCTTTTTCTAATAGGTTTGTTACTTGGATGGCATAACTTGACATCCCTTTCTCATACATTTATTGAATTGCATCGCTGATACTTGTCTAACTGATATTGGTTTTTGTATACCTTGTACTGTCCCAGTAGTGTTATTTTTGTCTTTATAATTAAGTGTCTTTGTATAACAATCTAGTACTGCTTTGTGATTTTCCAACTAATCCATTCTGATAATCATATCATATGATCCTACTTGTAGGATGTTCAAATTTTTTCTTATGTTTTGACCATCTAAGCTGAACTCAAAATCAGAAATAAAGTCAACTACTTTCCTTTTAGTTCCTGTAGCTAGTTGTACCAGCCATGATTTTGTGTGCTTCAGTTTCTTAAGTTTATTTGACTCTACTACACCATGAGTGATATAACTTAACATAGCTCTAGGATCAATTAAAACATAAATTCGAGTGTTATTGATTTTACCTTCAATTTATACCACAGAGGACTGATGGTCAGCTTGTCGACCATCTAGGACTGCATTTATCCCATGCAGGCTTCTTCCCACATCACCCACCATCGAGGATTCCTTCAAATTATGAACAATAGTTTTGTTTGCTGAATTTAAACATGGACAGTTCCTCCTTAGATGGGGTTATCCACATTCCAGCACTTTAATGGTGCGGGGGTTGCCCCCAAACTTCTTCGTTCCCAAATTTATCATTTTTCCACTACCTTGCGTATTTGGGTGGTTGGAGTGAAAATATTTTCTCGAAAATCTTTTTTCTACATTCTGATAAGGAGTTGGCTAGTATCCCTTCTTCTACTGGTTCATTCCATCTTGTTTCTTATCCTTCCAAGCTTTGGGAAACTCTGCTTGCTATTTGTACTGGCTGTAACGAATTTGTACTTTTCTGAATACTTCACTCAAGGACTTGGGGTTGTCAAACTCAATTCTGTCTCTATAAGACTATGGTAAACAGCTTAGGAACCGTTGGAATTTTACCTTGTCCTCCCAGATATAAGGTACAAACCTTAGTAATTTCAATAATTTGTTTATAAGATCCTCCATCGTCATGTGACCAAGTCGTAACTCATAAAATTCTTTGGTTTTCCTTTCGTAGTAGCTTTCAGATAGGTACTATTTCTTGAAATATTTCTTAAAGTCAGACCATTCCATCTTTTTCTCTTTTAGGCCCTTGGCCAATTTCAGATCTTGCCACCATATGCTGGCCTTTCCTTTCAGGTTGTAAATGGCCATCCTGACTTTCATATTGTTGGAATAGTTATATATCTGGAAGTATTTTTTGATATCCAATAACCATGCTTCAACTTCCTCCCCTATTTTGGATTCCCCATAAAAGGTAGCTGGTTTAATTTTCTTGAATTCTCCTTCAAGGTGGTCTACCTATTTTCTTTTCTTGTCTGCTTTTTTTTAATTCTCAGTTGAAGGTGTTCCTTCAGATGAGCTGTCCCCTCTTTCTGTTTCAGGACCAGAATTCTTGGAGGCCCTTTTACTAACCTCTTCTTCCTGGTTGTCTTTTTTTGGGGATTTCTTTGTCACTATACTTCGCAGCAGGACTTCATTTATTTCTTGTTGCTCCTGTTGTTCTTTCTTTAGTTTCTTATTGTCGACTTTGAAAACTTGTAGTTCGAAAATGATATTCCTCCTCGTTTCCGAGACTTCAGTAGGTGGGATTTCGTCACTATTTTGTCTTGGATCTTCAAGAGGTCTTTGTTCAGGATTTTCATCAAGTCAGATTTCTACTTCATCCTGACCTTCCATGGTTAACACAAAACATAAAAGGTTTTTTATTTGAAACAATAAAGGTTTATTAGTTTTACTTAAATAGAATTATATGCTAAGTAAACAATGCGGCCATGTTCAAGGTCCAAGTGCTGTAAAATTGGCTCTCATACCATATGTAATGAACCTCCAATTTGACATAATTTTTTTTTCCTTTTGATGGTAAATTAATCTCCATATTTTCGTTTAATAGAATCATAGAAAAGATACTTAAAGTTGCTTTGATTATAGATTGATAATCTACCTATAAGAAGAGGAAAGTCTTATACCAAACTAACTTCACATTTTGTATGAGAGGCTTCCAAACGATTCTGGCACCTTTTCATACATATATTTTACATAGCTATTAATACATGTACGTATATCCACCTCCATAATGAAGTACATTAGGATTTGATTCCTAACTCCCTTTTAATATTGGGCTCTTCAGGTTTTGCACGCAAATTTATACCATTGAATTACAATAATATAACTCCTACCAACTGTATGTACATTGGAAGTTATACCCTTAGCATACCATGTAGCATATAATAGGCTAGTGATATCATTGACCATGTACTAGTCGCTTAAACGAATTTTCTTTGTTGCACAACTGAGAGGGGGGGTGAATTAGTTGTTCCCGTGCTTAAACAATTATGCTTCTTTTAAATTCTTTACAAGGCACTCAATGACAATCACAATAATGCAGGGAAATAAGCAATGGCACATTCAGCATCAGTCACATATATGAGAAACACAGAGACAAATATTTTCCCAAGGAAACCCATACAGGGTAAAAACCTCTTCTTCTTTATATGATAACTATTATTTACATTCTTTACATTATCATACATATGAGCACCAACTCATTGTGAGGCTACAACCTCTGTTTTGCAAGCTCCAACTTGCTGAGAGCACCAACTCTCTGTTTTTCTCTAGCACCCACTAGAAGGAAGCACTAAATCCCTGGATTCTCTAGCACCAACCAGAAGGAAGCACCAACTCCCTTGATTCTATAGCACCAACCAAATGGAAGCACCAAMTCCCTATTTTCTCTAGCACCAACTAGAAGGAAGCACCAACTCCCTGKTTTCTCTAGCACCAACTAGAAGGAATCACCAACTCCCTGGTTTCTCTAGCACCAACTAGAAGGAAGCACCAAATCCCTAMATTCAAGCWCCCACTTGAACCTCTAAGGACACCAGTCCTCCCTTGCACCTCCCTACCACCCAGAAATATAAATCTTTGCTCATGAAACTTATCACAGTGATATAATATTTATCATTGGCTTACCAGACTTATCATTGTTCTGCTATACTGCGTTGCTCTATCTGCATCAGTGTCTTCTGCACACTCCTCTATGATTTATGTTCTTCTCATGTTACCCATTGTGTGCCATCTCCATTTGATCCACCATTCTTTTGTTCTACATTTCAGCTGTTGTACTCTCCTCCTTCTACCCTCTTGAATCCCTCATCACAACCGCAATAACATCTCTTCTTTGTACCATGTACTTATAGCTTCTGTGCACCTTGTGCATGCAATGTGTGCAATTCCTCTGCATGCTCACACCGTGCTGATATCCTCCACATCTCGAGTGCTCTGCCTAATCATCACAACTCTTCATATTCTCTGGTGGTTCCCACTACGTGTTCGACATCACTGGGTGTTCAACTAAGATTCCTCATCCTCTCTGGTAGTGGAGACTACTCGTCTTCTCTGGCACAGTCAAGCTTATCATTTTTGTTTTAGCTACAGACTTCAATGCTCATCCATGTGTCAATCCCCTCTAAGAATAGTCTTCATTCACTGGAAGAAGCTTGGAGACTCTTCCGCTCCTCTGGAAATCACACAGAAGTCTCTTCGAATCTTCTGGCAGAAACCATCAATGGTTTCTAGCAGTTACACTGTGAAGAGCAACATTAGCCCTCCGATCATACTCAAATTCACCTGCACCATTGAATTGGATCCATGGGATCTTGCATTCATTTTGGAATTTGTGTGACCAAGTGTCTCGACACTCCCAGTCATGATCCACGAAACTCCAAAAAGGAGCTTGTCTGCACCAGCTCCTTCCCCCATCTTCCATCGATGTGACCACAGGCTACATCCATTTCACCTTTTCGGTATTTTTGAAAAATTATGACCTTCAGTGACCCTTATCGACGGTCCATAATCTCAATGAATTGACGGTCCAAATCTCATCGTGAATTCGCATCTCGTTGTTCCTTAGATGGAGGTTCTCGTCACTCCAAGTCGCGATAGGCGAGACTCTGATATGGAGCTTAGATCAACGGTCCATAATCTTGGTGTATTGACAGTCCAGATCTCATCGTGAATTCGCATCTTGCAATTCCTTAGATGGAGGTTCTTGTCACTCCAAGTCATGATAGGCAAAACTCCGAGATGGAGCTCAGATCGATGGTCCACGTTCTTGGTGATCCGACAGTCCTGATATTTTTGAGATCTCGCATCTCGTTGTTCCTTATATGGAGGTTCTCATCACTCCAAGTCGCGATAGGTGAAACTCCAAAATGGAGCATAGATCAACGGTCCACGTTCTTGGTTATCCGACGGTCCTGATCTTTTCG
>ML829934.1:60508-78107 GCA_009831015.1 Picea engelmannii | reverse complement strand
ACCTCAAAAATATGACCAGTAATGATTCATGGGGCTTATGCCCTCAAAAAATATACAAGTAGTGCCCTCAGCATGTGAAAAGTCCAGCCTAACTAAGGACAGGGCCTATGGGCCCTGTTGTAATAATCAATGATGTTTTCCAAATGCTGAAAAAGTTGGACCCATGTTCGTGGCACCCCCACTACGTGAGGCTGCATAGATGGTGGTAGATCCTCAATCTCTGCCATGGGGACTGTGCGAGTGAGTGAGGTAAGATTTCACTCTACTCATCTTAGAACCCTCTCAGCCTCATCGGCTAGAATCTCTCTTGCTATTGTTGGTCCCCCGGTGGCGGCAGGTGCGTCCCCTGGCAAAGGACGTCACCTGTTCCTTGCATAATCCACTGGTCGCACTAGCCCCACATCTACACATAATAGACACATATCTATCAAATGCTCTAGTGTAAAAAAAATGATATATATAAGAAACAACATAAAAATTACATATGTTTAACAAAAAAAAAAAATGGAAACTTACCCATCTCTCCTCGTTCCTCGCCGAGAGGTACCAATATCTCAGGATCTCTCAAGAATTCAATCCCATCATAAGGGTAATCCTCTATGACTAGGATCTGTCGTGATAACCAAGAAAAAAAGTCATCATCAAAGGACTCATTGGTCCTTCCTCCCCCCCTATCGTGGCAACAACATCGCCCATCTACATATCGTGGGAAGAGAGGCCTGATGCCCTTGTACCACCTCTCGAGGGATGAAACTGGGCACTCTTTCAAAGAAGAAAGAGAAAAGAATCATTCCAAACCCGAAGTTCCTCTGACTTTGAAATTGACAGTCTGTTACCTACCTCTTCATACAATCCAGTAATGTGGTGCTCCAATAAACAATCTGTGCATTTAAGCATTGAATTGCACAGTTCATCTGTGAACGGGATGCTTGATGCAAAGCCACAGACCTAGTAATCTTCCCAATGAGCAACACAATCCCCTATAGTGTTAAGTTTGAGATCTTGCTTATCGACACTTGTGAGCTCGTCTGGTCTATACTCGCCTCACAATGGAGTCCATTCAACTCTGATAAATTGTGAGACCCAGAGGGAAACATATGGAAAAATATTGGTTCCCCTCTCCTGGAGAGGCCAGTCAGAAAGTATACATCCTTTGTCATTGGAACCAACAACTGCCCCTCTAGCATAAAGGCCTCTGCGTCGAGATGTCAATAGTCAACCAAGGCATTAAGTAGACTAGGTTGTGCTCACATGAAAGGACACATAAAAAAGTTTAATAGTCCACATTGCATTAATGCAACAAAAAAATTAGGGTCTTCCCCAACCAATTCACTAATATCCTCATGCTCTCTTTCTCTCCAGTGCATATACATCCTACACATGGGCAAATTTTAGGAGGGTTAACTCTTTCTTTTTTAAAACTTTTTTTTCACTAAATGGAGGGTCCACATGGGCTGTTGTGATGATAGTCGCGTGTACACACGATCTTCCATAAGACAAAGAGAGAGTACATGTGGGTTGTCATATGACAACCCGCGTGGACGTAGGGCCGACCTTTTGAAGGTCGACGCCCCCCCCCAAAAAAAAAATGAAACTAAATGCATAAATAAAGAATTAGATTGCAATATGAGGTATTTTATACTTACTTGGTCCAAGTGGATGGTTGTTTCATCCACCGAGGCTCACAGAATCAATTCTTTTCACAAAGGGGCAGTTTTGGCTTTTAGTCAATTTATGAATTAACAATAGTGATAATGAGCTGCCAACTTCTATTTATAGAGGTTTTGGCCTTTTTTGTCAATTTTCAGACCCTTTTTCCATTTTTTCTAAACTAAAAATCATTTAATATGGTTCAAGAGTCTTCTTTGGATGGTCACGGGATGTATTACTTTGGATATTGGAATTTATTTATTTATTTATTTATTTTTGAGATTTGGAACGTTTTGACGGTCCTTGGGTAAAAAGTCATTTTTTCCAACTCGTTGCATTTAAGTCAGGATTCCTCCACTTTATGCATCTCGTTGTCTTTTCTACTTTTCCATAGGATCGATCCCACCAAGTTGCGACATAGAACCGTTATTTCTACTTTAGAAGTGTCGTAATTTGGTGGTAGAGCTTACCATAACATGGATTCCCTAGGTAGATATTGGTTGCATTATGGTGTCCATGTTGTCACTAACGACTATAGGCTCAGGAGTCCCGTTTAGTTTTTCCTGATTAAGAGTTTGAGCCTCATTTGCATGATTCCTTATCACTCTTGACCTCACCCTTGAGACTTCCAAAACATAACGGGTCTTATTTTAAGCCCTTTTCAGACCCTCTAAACATGAAAATATTGTCGAGTGATCTTGTGGCCTTTCATGCTCGTTAAACTGAAATTTGAAGTCACATCTATCTGGTGGTAGTTTCCCCCTTTTTTTTGTCTGGACGGTCAACGGTACGAACAAAGGTATACTCTAGAGGCCTTAGATATCTAGAAGAGTATTCTCAAGTGTAATTTTAACCCTTTTTCAGGCCTGAGAGACTAAATTTATGAAAAAGAAACCCCCACAGAGTCCATAGTTAAGATATTTTCAGACTCCCTAAAATTGAAAAGATCATTGAGTGACCTTATTCTATAACACTCGTTAAAATGGTCCAGAAGAATATTCTTGATGGAGTCCATAGTTAAGATTGTTTTAGACTCCATAAAAATGAAAAAATTGTCGAGTGATTTTGTCTTTATCACACTCGTTAAAATGGTTTTGAATAGACGTCTTGTTGGTGCTAGTTTACCCCTTTTTCGAACCGACTAGACTACCTTCGAAAAGGGCACCCCAACGGAGTCTCCTTTTACATTTTTTCAGACTCTCTAAATATGAAAAACCACTGAGATTACCTTCTTCGGGCTCGTTAAAATTACATCGAAGGACATTACCATTGTGTGTCTTATTAATCGCATTTTCATACCCGCGTCTTTGGTGTAATTCTGGCTCCATGCTTCTCTCAACTGAAACATCTGAAGCATGCCTTATACGCAATCCCTGTAGCACTTTTCCTCTGTGTCTTGACACCTTTGGCCCCAGGAGGGATTTTTTCCGAGTGTCCTTGCTTTCAACATCAATCTTGTCCTTATGCCTCGAACTCGTATGTTTGCAACACTCATTCCTCCTTTGTAATGTAGTATTCTTTTATTATTTTTCCAAAATTATTGAAAAAGACAAAAAAAATCAAATATGCCCCAAAAAGAGGAAGGGAAAAGTATTTTCTTTGTATTGGAAACACAATGAGTCGCCCTTGAATAAAGCACATCCTTCCATTTTTTCTTTAAGCTTTGGGATTTAATATGACCTTAGGAAGTTGTTCTCTCTACATAGAGTTGTGTCCTCCTTTGTTTGGTTATTCTTCAAAACATATGGAGAGTTTGTGTTGCCACCTGCATCATGAACTTATGTCAATGTCATGCTGCCTAAGTCTCATCATTTGTCATGCTATTGTCCAAGGGAATTTTTTACCAAGCCTAAGTCAACCCCTTTGTAGTTTGTCTCTTTCCCTCATGCCCCACCATCTAGAAAGTCCAATCAAGTCTTTGCTCGAAATCAATAAAGCCTTCAGTCTGATCATCAATATTCTCTAGTCCATGACCGACGAGCCATCGAAGACATATAGGTAGTGAAGTTGTACACTCATGTTACACTCCTACCCGAGTTTTGAAGATTTTGAAGTTGTTTTTCAACCTCTGAAGACCTCATCTTCATCCATCAGGCCTTATCAGCTTCTAGAAGATGGATACTATACATGTATATCTTTTTTGATTTCGAGATGTAGCTCCGTTGTGTATTGCTCGTGGCTACACTTTATATAGTTATATGACATGGATATACAGTGTATTTGATTGGTATCCATGATTTTATTTCATCCCAAGCATGGGTATGCCCACCTCGGTGAGACAATTGTTATTTTGCAGATGGCACCTCCCGATTTTTGGTCCTGTGCTCACTTATTTGGAACGTTGGTGAATATTGATAATGTATTTCGGCCATCATATGCTCTTATGACCTCACACATTAGGAGGCATATGTTTTAACCCTAATTTGCACCATATATGCTTACTTGGCATCAGGCCATATCATATTCCTTCTTTGCCAAAACACTACTAAACAACTCTTCTTAAAAACCTCCTTTATAAAGGCCCATGTGCACTGCTCCATTATTGCATGCTTGTACACGCTAGTTGCCCCAATACAACCCACATGTACCTACAAAATCATGGAAAAAGGAAAGTTGTTGACAGAACACACAACTTTGGGTAGTTTAACTAAACCTTTCGTCCATGCATGGCCGGTCATTCGACCAAATACCTAGCTCCTTCTAGCCTATAAAAGAAGGGGTAGGGGTCCCATTTGAAAGGAGGAAAATCATGGTAAAGAAACTATACCCAATTGAGCATTCCCCTTGTCCCAACCTTTAGCCATCCTTGTGCAAAGAGAAGTATAGATAAAATAAGTTGGAGGATAGTTGAAGAGGAGCCCAGGACCAATTTCAAGGAGTAGTGATGACCACATATTGTAAGTTTACTGTTGTGAAAATTAATACGAAAAGGAATACTTTTCCTGTCCCTCCATATCATGTGTTCAAGTTGAATGTTTATTTTATGATATTTTCACAACTAACCCAACAATTAGTATATGAAATGCATGTTAACAGCTTTTTGTTTGTTCATCTGTGAATGCAGGTCATCTTTGGGAGGAGGCTTGCAATCAGAGAGCGGGTGAAAGAAAAGGGATCTACATCAAATGAAGGAATTAAGGTAGAGTTACTGAATCTCATTTACACCATTGTATTGCATGAAAGTGGGGTGTTGTGTTGGGAGAATAGGAAAGAGTAGAGGCCTTTGAAATGGTCATTTTCTGCATGCACGATTAGATCCCTTAAATGCAAATTCCACAGGATGGATTCCCACCCACAACAATTGGCAAAGTCATATATTCGATATTTAAAAGGTATGTTCTAGATCCATTTCTCATTTGATAATTGAAATCTATGGAAAGAGTAGTGTATTGTCTTGTTTTGTTCTAGTTTCGTGGTGAAGCTAGGGGAATTAATTGTTTCCACACTTAACAATTAGCCCAATAACAAAATTGACGACCATACTAGGGATTGAACCTGGATTCTTGAGCATAGTTCTTTTCCTGTGTCGAGCTCGTTAAAAAATGAAATAGTTTTTCCCCTTCTCTATTTGAGTCAAGTCCTTCGTCTAGTATTTGAAGCTTCATTTCATCCACCTTTGTTGTTGGATGAGACGATGCTTAGAGGGAAATGCTTCTATCCTTTGGCCTTCATACTGAAGTTGAGCCGCTAGCTTCTTAATCTGGGGGCTAAGTATCGACCATGCGGATTCGTGAACCATGAGTTGGGAAGTTGCAAGCATAGTTTTTTCTTTGGTTCAATCTTGTGTAAAAATGAAACCAGGACCAAGAATAGTTTCGGCTAGTTTTAAGCTTATGTAAAAAAAAAATATATCCCAAGCATAGTTTTGTTTTTCTTTAAGATTGAGTAAAAATGAAAACAATCATGAGCAATATTTTTTATTTTTCGTGCTCGTAAATACATGAGAATGTAATCGAGTAAAATTTTATCACTTTTTCAAATTCATAAATGTTATACGAAAAAGGAACCCCCTGGAGTTCTCTTTAAGCTCTTTTCAGGCTCTCTAAATGTGAAAAGATGGCTGAGTGACCTTGTTCTTTTCATGCTCGTAAAAGTATTTGAAGAAAACATATGATGAGCGCTAGGCTATCACTTTTTCGGTATCATCAGATTAACTTACGAAAAAGGACATTGTGGAGTTTTCTTTAAGTGTTTTTCAGACTCTCTAAACATGAAAAAACCCTAAGTTTTCTTTATTTGGACTCATTAAACAAACATTGAAAGACCCATATGAGACCAAACCACTCCTTCTTAGGGTTCATTAAACATACTCCGAGAGACTCATCCTAAGGATGAGCTTACATCAACAAGCATATGTTATCCTCCTCAATCTTGTGTAAAAATAAAGAAGTACTCACTAGAAATGGTGGGGGGGGAATTGGGAAAGAAATGTATCTAAACCTGTATTCTATGGAAGAGTCACCTTTGAACATGACACCCTTTCACTTGCTTTGTGTTTAGGTTGGAAAATATACTTGTCTCTCGATCATACTCCTTTATAAGATTACAAATCGGTCTGTGATCCGTGTTGTTGAGTTAGTGTTTCTGAGATAGTTGTCGTGTCATCAATATGTTCAAAGAGAAGTTCAACCCGGAAAGCCTTCCATTGCATCAGTCACTTATATAGTATTTAATCCTTCTATTGGGTCGACCATCCACGAGTAAGTCCTGAATCACTTATTACTCTAATCTTCCTCAAGTCTTGTCACTTGTTTCATGTCATTGATGGGGGATACATTAAGGCCCTCCTGTTATGAGTCTTTTCCTTTCAACTTCAACTCACTATATAGAAATTAGACTTAGAAACTAATTGGTACCTTCTAACTTGCATGCCTCAATGGTAGGTTTCCTCGCTTTCAATAGTGGGTTTTCATTATTGACCCCTAATCGGGAGATTCCACCGAGTGTTTGACATAAGATCATTAATTCACATTTGCTGGATTGTAATAGAGTACTTGGGAGTCATTGACATTAATGGTGATTTCCCTCACACTTATTAAATGTATTCATTAATGATCGATAATCAAGTGGTTTCTACCATGTTCGATTTCAACACATGTATTCGCATGGTTAGATTTGTACTGTAAAGTGGTGGAGATGAAGACCCTATATCTTTCCTCACAGATTCAAGTTGCATTGGAGTATATTCAGATTATACCGTTGCATATATGTACAGTGTATCTCTCATGGCTATGTTCAAATTTGAGTCTTTAACACATAGATCCACAGTGTATTTTTGGTGGCTATGTTCAGATTTGAGTCATATTGGCATGGATCCATAGTGTATGTTTGGTGGCCATGACTTGTCTTACTTAACATGGATCTTTGAATGTTGACATTTATGCTTTGAGTCATTTTTATTCTGAGTATGGGAATGCCTACCTCAGTGATGATGTATTATTGTACTCTATTTTCATGTTTGTTTGCAGGTTTCCAACCGACTGTTCCTTGTTCCCTACACAGACTCAAAAAAGTATTTCATCTATCACTCTGTTCTAACTTCATACTTTCGGGGGATCTTTATTACAGATTATTTTCTCCACCCTTATGACCGTTAATGATGTAAACCTATCCTTTGTCTTTAGAAGGATCAATGTCCCAAATTCCTGAAGAAAGAAGGGAGAAGAACTTTGCCTGAGAGAAGAAATTGTATTTTCCTTTGTAAAAACCCTATTAAGGAAGGTCATTGTAGGCTACACTATATATAGGGTGCGAAGATGCCTAATCATCGCACCCTATTCTAAAGCTATATTGAGACATCATCATAGGCTACACTATAGCTAGGTTGCAACGATTTCTGTACGTGGGAAAAATGAGCATCTTATCGCTACTTCTAGAAGGAGAATATTCAATGGTGAGGTGGCCTCCGAATGGTTTGGATATTACTCTCTTTTATGATTTGGTGGGATCATCCTAACCTCCTCACCTTATCCTCTTCATCTTATAAAAGGAGAGGAGATCTCATGGAGAAATTTAGCTAGATTAGATTTGGATTGGAAATTTGGGTTAAGATTGTTAGCTTGGTTAGATTGGCTTTGAGATTTGCTTTGTCAAGATAGATTGTGAGTAGCTATCAGATCCATGGTCTCAAAATCCTTGGAGAAAGAAGTGTGTGGGAAGCAAGGAATTGTTTGAAGGGACCTTACAGCATCAAAACTTTGGTTGTAATCTCTCTTCCTATTATTTAATACAGATGCACTTTTCTTTCCTATATGAATCTTATTTGTCCATATTGTATGATTCCTTGATTACATACATAGTTTCATATCAAGTAGGCTATGTTATTCATGTCTTCATTGGCTTGTGTTCCTTTGCATATATTTCTAGATAAGCCTCGTGATGGAGCTTTGATTGCATTGGTGAAGTCGTATATTCAATATTTAAAAGGTATGTTCTATATCCATTTTTCATTTGATAATTTAAATATAAGGAAAGAGTAGTGTATTGTCTTGTTTTGTTCTAGTTTCATAGTGAAGCTAGGGGGATTGATTTTTTTCCACACTTAACAACTACCCCGATAACAAAATTGAGCATAGTTTTTTTATTTCAAGATCGTTAGAAAATGAAACCAGTTGTGAGGATAGTTTTTGCATCTCTGTAGCAACCTCTTTAAAAAATGAAATAGATCTTATGAGCATAGTTCCTATTTTTGTGTCAAGCACATTAAAAAATGAAACAAAAGTATGGGGATTGAACCTGGATTCTTGAGCATAGTTCATGTTCCTGTGTCAATCTCATTCAAAAATGAAATAGTTTTTCCCCCTCCTCGATTGAGTCAAGTACTTCATTATGTATAGTATTTGAAGCTTCTTTTCATCCTCCTATGTCATTGGATGAACCGAAGCTTGGGGGGCAATGCTTTTAGCCTATGGACTTCATGTTGAAGTTAGAGTCGTTAGTTTCTTAAGCTGGGGGATAGGTACCAACCATCACTATGTTATGCATTGGGAAGTCCAAGCATAGTTTCCTCTAGTTCGATCTTGTGTAAAAATGAAACTAGGTGCAATCATATTTTTGTTTAGTTTTAAGCTTGTGTAAAAATAAAATCTATCCCAAGCATAGTTTTATTTTGTTTTAAGCTTGCATAAAAATGAAAACAATACCGAGCTTGGTATTTGTTCTTTCTCGTGCTCATAAATCAATGAGAATGTAATCGAGTATACTTTTATCACTTTTTCAGACTCCTAAAAATTATATGAAAAAGGAACCCCCCCTGGAATTTTCTTTAAGCTCTTTTTAGACTCTCTAAATGTGAAAAATGGTCGAGCGACCTTGTTCTTTTAATTCTTGTAAAAGTATTTGAGGAAAACATATTATGAGCGGTAGGTTATTGTTGGTCACTGTAATTTCTTATTAACTAACAATCAAGTGCTACATAAACTGTCAACCCAGGGAAGTCTGTTTATTTCAAAGGCAATCGCACACTATATATGCTCAATCTCAAAAGCAATCTAGAGTTGTAGTAAAAGTAAATTAATCACACCTTTCCTTGAACAAATTGAAGTTTCTACTTTGAATTACAGAAAAGCAACCTATCTATTGCATAGTTCAAAGTTTAGAGAAATGATTATCCGAAGAATCCTGGATTACATTAAGAAATAACACCCTAGGAAAGAAATCTTTTAAGATACTATAAAATGGAAATACCAACTATTATGTAACCGAGAACAGGACCCTATTCCCCAAGCAGTAATCTTTAGCACCTGTTTCCGACTATTACACTTTCATGAACACATTACTAATCAAAATGATTGACACGCACTGAAGGATAATTATCTCTTAACAGAGAACATGACCCTATTCCCCAAGCATGAATCTTTAGCACCCGTCTCTAACTATCACACTTTCATAAATTCATCAAACATAATTACCAATCAGAATGATTAACAGTTACCTAAGCATGAATTATATGAAAACAATGTAACAATCAGTAAAGCAGAGTTTCAACAAAACAAAGTTTAGTAAAGTAGAGTTTCAGCAAAACAAAATTTAATCAAGGCATGAACAAAAACAACACTAACACACTCTAGAACTAATGGGTGAATCTTGTGAATAAGGTGGGCCCTCCCTTCTCACAAGATTTCCCAGAAACGAAGGAAACTAGGAAGGGATGCTTAGAATAATATTTTATTCATCTGTCAACTGTATCATGTTACAATGTCTGAAGTGAACATGTCCTTCTCTATAATTCCTTTCTCATCCTAGAAGGATCCCCCTAATGATGATTTCCCCTTATTTAAAGAGGAGAATTCCCTTGATACAATTTAATCATCAAATTACATGTGCACATCTGAATCCTATTCTTAGTTAGATCTAATCTTCTATACTGGAATAGGATATCCTGGTCTCCCGTAACATAATGTTATTACAATAGTTGAAATAGTGTTGAGTGAGGTGTAGTTGTTGCAGCTGGTGTAACAACTTCTTTATTTATCTTCTTGTTACTGTTGTTGTATATTGTTTCATCATCGCAAATCACGGGTTGTTTCAGCAATGGGATTTGCATTCTGACTATTTCAGCAACGTGGTATCAAGCAGTAGCGATGGTTAATTCTGGCTCAAGGTGCAGCTGTTGTGGTCAGTGTAACAACTTCTTCTTTCTATTGTGTGAATTGTTGTTTCAGCATCCCAGACCACAGACTATTTCAGCCACGGGGTTTGCATGCTTTTGACTGTTTCAGCAATGGGCCTTCAAACAACAACAATAATCTGCAGTTCGAACTATTTCAGCACTTATATATTTCTGATCGATGGTTAAGTATGGGAGTAATGTAAAACTATATGCAAAACAAATTAAACATATAGCAAAGAGAAGAGACGTTATATACCTTTGGAGAGATAGGGTAAGGTGATAATGTAAGCTTAAATGTGAGTGGAAAAAGGATGCAATGGTAGAAAAAAGTATGAACAAAAAGGTACATTATAGGGTCCTAACATTTATCACTTTTTCGGTCTTGTCAGATTAAATTTACGAAAAAGGACCTGTTGGAGTCCTCTTTAAGTGTTTTTCAAACTCTCTAAACATGAAAATCCCTCGATTTTTCTCCGTTTGGAATCGTTAAACAAACATCGAAAGACCCATATGGGACCAAACCACTCCTTCTTAAGGTTCATTAAAAATACTCCGAGAGACTCGTCCGAAGCATGAGATTACATCAACAAGCATATGTTATCGTCCTCAAGCTTGTGTAAGAATAAAGAGGTACTCAACAAAAATGGCGGGGGAAAAATTGGGAAAGAAATGTATCTAAACTTGTTCTATGGAAGAGTCACCTTTGAACATGACACACTTTCACTTTATTTGTTTCTAGGTTGGAAAATCCACTTGTCTCTTGATCATACTCCTTTATCAGATTACAAATCAGTCTGTGATCCCTACTGTTGAGTCAATGTTTCCAAGACCATTGTTGTGTCATCAATATGTTAAAAGAGAAGTTCAACCCATAAATACTTCTATTGCGTCAACCAGTTATACAATATTTAGGCATTCTATTGGGTCGACCATCCTTGAGTCAATATTAAATCACTTGATACTCTGATCTACCTCAAATCTTCTTACCTGTTTCGTGTCATTGTTGGAGGATACATTAAGGCCTTCCTGTGACAAGTATTTTCCTTTTGAATTCAACTCATTATCTAGGAATTAGACTTACAAACTAATTGGTACCTTGGAACTTGCATTCCTCAATGGTAGGTTTCCTCATTTTCGACAGTGGGTTTTCATTATTGACCCTTGATCGAGAGATTCCACCGAGTGTTCAACTTCATCTCATTAATTCAAATTCGTTGGATTGTACTAGAGTACCTTGGGACTCATTAACATTAATGGTTATTTCCCTCGCACTTGTTAATGGTATTCATTAATGACTAGTAATCAAGTGGTTTCTACCATGTTCGACTTCAACACATGTATTTGCATGGTTAGATTCGTACTATAGAGTGGTGGAGATGAAGACCATGGATCTTTCCTGATAGTTTCAGGTTGCATTGGGGTATATTTAGATTGTTATGTTTCATAGATCCACAGTGTATGTCTCATGGCTATGTTCAAATTTGAGTCTTTAACACATAGATCCACGGTGTATTTTTGGTGGCTATGTTCAAATTTGAGTCATAATGGCATGGATCCACAGTGTATGTTTGGTGGCCATGACTTGTATTACTTGGAATGGATCTTTGCATGTTGGAATTTATTCTTTGAGTCATTTATATTATGAGTATGAGAATTTGTACCTCAGTGATGGTATATTATTGTGTTGTATTTCCTTGTTTGATGGAAGGTTTCCGACTGACGTGTTCCTTGTTCCCTACACACACTCGACAAAGTATTTCAACTATCACTCTGTTCTAACTTCATACTTTGGGGGGATCTCTGTTACACATTATTTTCATCACCCTTATCATCTTTAATGATGTACACCTATATGTTTTCTTTAGAAGGATCAGTGGCCCAAATTCCTAAAGAAATAAGGAAGAAGAACTTTGCCTGGGAGAAGAAATTGTATTTTCCTTTGTAAGAACCCTATTAAGGAAGGTCGTCATAGGTTACACTATATACAGGGTGTGACGATTCCTGATCATTGCACTCTTCTCTAAATCTATATTTCAATGTCATCGTAGGATGCACTATAGCTAGGGTGCAACGATTTTTGTACATGGGAAAAATGAGCATCTTCTCAATGCTTCTAGAAGGAGAAGCTTCTATGGTGAGGTGGCCTTTGAATGGTTTGGATCTTACTCACTTTTATGATTTAGTGGGATCATCCTAACCTACTCACCTTTTCCTCTTCAGCTTATAAAAGGAGAGGAGATCTCATGGAGAAAGTTAGCTAGATTAGATTTGGATTGGAAATTTATCTTGATATTGTTAGCTTGGTTAGATTGGCTTTGAGCTTTGCATTGTCAAGATAGATTGCGAGTAGCTAGCAGATCCATGGTATCATAATCCTTGGATCAATAAGTGTGTGGGAAGCAAGGAACTGTTGGAAGGGACCTTACAACATCAAGGCTTTGGTTGTAATATCTCTTCCTATTATTTAATGTAGATGCACTTTTCTTTCCTATATGAATCTTATTTGTCCATATTGTATGATTCCTTGATCACATACATAGTTTCATATCAAGTAGGCTCTATTATTCTTATCTTCGTTGTCTTGTGTTCCTTTGTAGATATTTCTCCATAAGCCTCGTGATGGAGCTTGGATTGCATTGGCAAAGTCAGATCTTCGATATTTAAAAGGTATGTTCTAGATCCATTTCTCATTTGATAATTGAAATATAAGGAAATAGTAGTGTACTTTCTTATTTTGTTCTTGTTTTGTAGTGAATCTAGGGGTATTGATTTGTGTTCGCACTTAAAAATTAGTCTGATAACCATAATACCATGCAATATTATTAGACAATTTGCAGGAAATGCTTATGAAATTGGGTTGCCAGACAATGTTGGGATATCACTGATATTGAATGTTGTAGACCTGTACCCTTACAGGAGATATGATGCAGGAGCATCAAATGATTCAAAAGAATTTCATTGGGAAGAACAATTTCCCACAACAGAAAAACCTCAGATGGAGAGAATAACATGACAAAGAGTTGTAAAGAATACCAGGTGGAAGACATATCCTGAATACTTAGTGAAGTGGAAAGATCATACAGTGGAAGATTCAAGTTGGGTCATTGAACCTGATATTTTGAAGCATGGGAAAATAATACATGAAATCATGGACAAGAGCCCATGAATATCTTATCCAAAGGAGTATGATGTAGGAGCATCGCTTTCAGAGTCAAAGAAGCAAGCATGGAGGCAAAGATATGACATATCAACATGACAAAATTTCAAATCAACACGTAACTGAGAAACATAACTAGTTGTTGAGATATTTTGGGAACAACATTTTATAATATACCTTTTTTGTAAAGTATTATATGACTGTAAGGAGTTGTAGATAGAGATTTGAATCCCTTATATGGTAATAAGTGACTGTTATTGTAATAGGACAAAGTAGGTAACCACTAGAAACTAATAGAATAAGTTGCAGACAAGATGGGGAGCAACTAGAGGAGCTACTCCTTATATAGTTTTATTGTTGTATTGTATTACAAGAGAAAATAGAGTAGAAGAGAGTAGTAGGGTAGATAGGAAGAAATATGTAGTAAAGAACTATAATACTAAGTAATTTATCTCATGAATGAATAGAACAGACAAAATTGTTCCAATTCCTTGGACAATGTTCCTTATGATGTGTGGTTGAGTGAATGATATATTTTGTATGTGTTTTAGTTCATTTTGTTTATCTATGATTGTCTAGGGTTGATCATATGAATTTGTGACCAACTGGATAAGTTTCAATCGTATCTCTTCTAAGAAATCGTATGCAAGGAGTGCATCACATACGCAAGGAGTGTGTCGACAGAGTCTTGAATTGACTCAGAGAATTTTAGAAGGAACGATGGGAACTTAGACCAAGTGCAAGGAGTGAAAAGAGTCAAGGAGAGACTAAGTGTCAAAGAACCAGAACAGAGAAGCGCAAGAGTGTGGTAAGAGTTTCTTCAAAAAAATCCTTCCATCTGAGTTTGTCAAGATACCAGGAATGTAGGGAGTGTGTGGGATATCAAAATACTCAAGGGGATCAAGCTCAAAAGAGATAGAGGGGAGAAATATTCAAAGGGAGTGAGGCTTTGAATATTTCACGATTTATCGGTCAAGATCCTTCTAGGAGAGAGCAGGATTGTTCCATATCATTGGATATAAACAAAGTGTGTGATATTTAAGTCTCTTGGTGTGCACAGGAGAGTGGACTACCAAAATTCCCATGTCCCAAAGTGATTAGGGATCATTCATTGTCAAGAGGGACAAGTGGCGCGATATCTACAACTCTGGAGTGGAAGCACTTCAGAGATTTTGTAGACAAGGAGAAGGTGAAATCGCTGAAGAGCTGAAGTAGATCCCGACCGTTGGTATCTAGGAGGTACGTGTCAATGGATCAGAGAATTTGGGTGAAAACACTCAGAAGGTGAGTGGAAAGGAGTTGAAACTCTCGAAGCCCAAAGAGCCAAAGCAATTCACAGTCATCGATCTGTGGGAGACACATGTTGACAGATCATCGACTTCGGGTGAAAACACTCTGGGAGAAAGAGAGTGTGCAGGATTTCAAACTCCCAAACCCAAATAGAAAAGTGAACCATAGTTTTCTGATTTAGGAGGACATTTATCAAAAATCCATTGTCCTTAGGTGAACGCACTCTTGGAGGAACGAGTGCACAGGAGTTTGAAACTCTCGAAACTTGAAGAGATGAAGGTAATCGTAGTCATTGGTCTACGGGTGAAACGCGTCGACAGATCATGAATTCCAAGTGAAATAATTTTGGGGGAAAGTGAAGGAAGGATTTTGAAACTCCTGAAGCTTGATTTTTTGAAACAAATCACGATCGCTGATTTGAAAGGGACACTTGTTGACATATCATGGAAGTTTGGGAGAGAGTTCTGCAGAGAGAAGGAGGGAAAGGAGGTATATCTCAGCTGTCGGTCAAGAGGCACTCACTGAGATGATAATATCAATGATCACTTTTAACTATAGGGAAAAAATTATCTCAGACTTTAAAAATCTGAGAGCAGTCCACAATCGAAACCATGGTATTGCAAAAGGGAGATGTTGTGATTAGTAGTGAATTGCGGGGAGAAAAGCAGGGTGGTATAAAACCACTCTTGGTCGCACCTGAAATCAAGTGTTTATGTGAGGTCATAGCCCCAAGTCACATCCAAGAATAGGCTATTGGAAAAGGGGTTAGCACCTGAAACATGATAGTTCAACAGTGTGAAGGGAGAGGTTGCGGGTGTCAGAGAACCTGGACCAAAAGGCCGAAAGGGCCTATGTTTAATAAAAAAGTGAGACCATCAAGGTTTAAAAGAGTCGATTTGGCTCAGAGAATCAAAGATCCTTGACCAGAAGGTTTCATATCTTGAAGGAGAGTAGGGGGGTTGCATAAGACTGAGAGAAAGTTAACCCTCAAACCTGGAACAAAGAGAACTCCATCAAGCTCTAGGAATCTTCCATACTCGAGTCAGAATCTAACCCTTTCAACTCCAAGTAAAACTTGTGCCATAACTCCTTCACTCTCCACCAGTCAATTAGGATCTGTCTTTGTTATAATAAGGAATTATTTCCATATTTCTGTCATGTGACAAGAGGCTCGACTATCAACAATCCATCTAATATCACCCCCAAATCCTCCACTACCGACATTGGATACTAGAGTAACCAAAGAAAATTACTTATCAAACTTGGTAGAAAAATAATCCATGGTTGATGTAGTAGCTATATCAGTCCCCTCTCATTCCTTTCTTTTCTTCTTCTTCTCAAGACACTAATAAGAAAGGTTCCCCAACTAGTTACAACAATAACATCTGAATTTACTCAATTCCCTCCCAGAATTTCCTTTCTTCTTTCCCTTTTCAACAAGAGAGACATTCTCCTCAGCTTTGTATTCCTTCTGACCACTTCTATGAGACCTCATCCAGGTCTCCTCATGAGTGAATTCATCCCACAACCTGCTCTAATTTCAAAACTTTTCTCAACCCACCACACACTTAACAAAGAGATATCATTCCTTTGTGAAGCCTTTCAAGGATATCCTCCCCAACTCGGCTTCTGATATTACCTCTCCCACTACAACTAACTCTTCCTTAACTTGGGCTATCCAAGTAAGATATGATGCAACATCCTTACCCTTAGCCATATTCAAGTCATGCATCTTATCTTTCAAGGCCATCTTTCGGTTGGCATTCTTAGCCTTAAATAAATTCTTCAAAGCTTCGCACATCTCATAAGTTGTCTTCTTCTCAGACATATGTGGAATGACTGGGTCCTTAACACCATGCATAATGATTGTCTAATATTTGGACTCCTTTACCTCATGCAAATCCAAAGCAACAAGATCTCCTGCGAGAGCCACAACAACAAAACTGATCTTGTTCACCTGGAGAACAACTAACATCCAGACCTTCCACTGCAAATAGTTGGAAATTCCATCCAATCGATCCTCAAATCTAATGCATGCAACCATATTCCATTTCATTGTTCAAAGAAAACAACCAACTAGTTTTCCACCCTTCAAACCTTGCCAAAAAATCACACTTCTCATTGTCACTTAGAGCCCAAGCTCTAATACCATGTAGAAAATAAATGACAAAATCATCAAGCACTAAGTTCTATCATACACTTATCAACCTAGAGATAACTTTCTTAAATGAACTCTAATATCATTCGGAAAATACCATAAGCATAAATACAAAATGCTAAGAACTTTTCCAGTGGAATAAACACAATGAACAACAATCACTCAACCATGAAATAAACAAAAAATTAGGCAATGTCGGGGAACACCCCAATGTGGGGAAACCTAATGAGAGAGAGATATTTTATTAGCTTTAGGAAATTTGTATCAACAAAAAATAATCAAACCCAATAGAACAAAACCACTTACAACCATAAAAATGCCACTTTATCACAACTTTATGAAAACCAATTATAAAGTCAAGTGTCTAGTAGTGCAGGTACAAGGTTAATTCCGCATAGAAGACAAACATATGGAGTACTTCTCGAGATAAAAATATAACATCTCTCTCTATATATATCTTCATCCCTCCCCTCCTCTCTCTCTCTCTCTATCTATCTCTATCTCACTCCCGTCCCCTTGTATCCCCTTGTCTCTCCACCTCCCTCCCTCTCCCTCCCTCCCTCCCTCCCTCCCTCGATCCCTTCTTCACAACACCCATATCTCTTTCCCCAACCTCTTTTAGTCTCTCCACCCTCCCACTCACTCCTCCCTCCCTAGCCCCATGCTTCCTGCCTCCCTCTCTCCCACTCCTCCCTCACTCCCTCACCCCCTTCTCCTACCCTCCCTCCCTCCT
>ML829934.1:10394-21441 GCA_009831015.1 Picea engelmannii | reverse complement strand
ATTACCTCTGAAATTCAACTTGTATCAAAATGAATGTATAATGATGTTTATTTATACCATTTATGTCACTTCCTTTTAACATTAGGGCCGACCTGACACTTTCTTATTTTGTAATTCTTTTCTTTAATTATCTTCAGGGCCTATATGTACTTCCTTCTTCAATTCAATTTATCATCTTAAAAAATTCATTTCTCCTCAACCATGAGGATCCACGTGATGTGTCACATACCACCAGAAACAACATGATGTATATTATCCATCGATGGGTGTTGTATCTACATGTGCATTTTCCTTCATGTCCAAATACCTTCATCAATCTTGCGGTCCAAAACCCATGACTAGGGTGGACATCAATGACAACAACCAACCTTCCAACAATCTCCCCCTTTGTCATTGATGGAAACACTCATGCTCCCCCTGTCATCAATATCCCAATTTCTCTCCCCCTTTTATATCAATGGCAAAGGATATGGCTTATCCCCCTGAGTTTAATGGCAAAAGGTAACCTTCTTCTTTGGGGTTGCTCCCCCTAAACATGTGGCACTCAATAATAATTCATCCTTATTTTTGGTCTTTGGGACTTTTTCTTCCTTGAAATCCTTTTATTTGGCTTATGTATTCTCTCTCTTCTTCATGTCTAGGATGTATATATTGTTCGGTCTTCTTGTTACAGTTGCAACAAATCTTCCAGAGTTATTTTCTCTGATTTTACATTTTCGGGAGTCAAACATAAGAGTGTATCATTGATCACACATTTTACTAACACTGAGTAGATTATGATTCAAGTCTTTAACCAATAGAACATTCTTTGCTTTTACATTTTTTCCTCCAAGCTCTACTACATCTTCTCCAAGTATTTTGGCATATGAGTTATCTCTAAATTCAACATTGCCACCCTTTCTCCTCAAGATGATGAATTTGGCTTGATCCCCGATCATGTGTGAAGAACATCCACTGTCTATGTACCATTCATATTCTTCTTTACATTCTTTAGCAGTCAATGGTATTCGACAATATTCATTGTTTTGTGACATCGACACAACCCCTTCACCACCCGCAGGTCAAAAGGTCCACATGCACACCAGATATTCTCCCTTATCATGGCCTGAAGAACTCTTGAATATCTCTTCTATTTCCCTATCGAGAAATATACACCCAAAGAACTCTCGTGGGATCCCCCTCTCTTTACTCGTCGGGAGATCAGAACTTGCAACCTCACGAATTCAATGTCGAGTGTTGCACTCTCGGATTGCCGAGACCCGATAACTAGTCAATGCTGACCTTTTCTTGTCATGACTTTCCCTATCGTGATATCAACACTCATGATGTCGAGAAACTTTCTTTACCGACTCCAGATACCTAATATGTCGAGATTTTGGGGTTCATGATTTCGCGAATCCTGATGCTATGGTATCGGGACTTCTCACCACGAAACCCTGATAGCTTTTACCACCTGTCCACTTCACCAACTCCGTTGTGGCCCCACCTCTTTCGTAACCGTTGGGATATTGCGTATCGCAATATTGCGATTCCCGTCACCAAATCTTTGACTCTTCTTCCACGAAATCCCGATAGACGATTTCGTGAATAATCCAATGATCCTTGGTAGCTTGGATAAATGGATCTATTTGTCCTAAGCTTTGTACCCTATGTGAATACTCGTCTATCTCCCCTACACCTCCGCAAGATCCAGTGGCCCACGGAAATTTGCAGATTCTCCTCGGATAATTCCGACCGTCTATCTTTCCCGATGAATCCTGTGAATTGGACCAAGTACTCCTCCTCAAAGACTTGTCCCTCTGCGTGAAAACTTATGACACCTCTTGCCAACCTATAAGGAAAAATTTCTCTGTGTTGTATTTCAACAAACTCAAAGGCCTATCCTTCCTGAGCTTTTCCCATGGCTTTAAGTTCTCAGAAAGAAACTCCTTGCTCGCACTCCTTGCAGCAAACATTCAACCACGTCTAAGTGTTGGAGTCTTCGACTCTGCGCACACCTGCAGAAATAGTCTCTCAACACTTTGCTCAGGTTCTCTACCCTGAAGATTTTCTTGGCCTGCACACTCCTTGAATGACTTCTGTGCCCAACTGCACCTTTGGGATGAACGAGAACAAAATCTATCTCTATTCGAACCTTCTGTCAACACACTCCTTGCGGACAATTTGACTGCACTCCTTGCAGGAATTCTCTGGCTCAAATAGAGAAACAATTGAAACTCATTCCTTCTCTCCCTCAGATTCCAAACTCAACATCAAATCATATACACAACATATAAAAGAAAATGTATAACTGGAAGAAAACATTCATGAGCATATCAATACACAGAGAACAGACACATAACCATGAATTTGAATCAAAGCTTCTTCTATTAATTCAAATATCTGTACATGGGTGTTCTTTACATAGCTCTTTGCATGCTCTTGCTCTTCCTTCTCAATCTCTAATAATGTTACAAATGCATAGTGAGGGTATCTATGTCCCATTTCCCTCCTACATTCTAGAAACTGTCTAATCTAGAATTAATTTCTATCTAACTGCATTAACTATCTTAAATGCCTCTACCTAGTAAGGACAAGAGTTATCCACTCAAGGTCCCTTTACAATATACAAGTGCGCCTCTTCTTAAATGACTTCATTTAAGATCATGCAACAACTTCCAAGGCAATTTCAGAATTTGTGCTGGCTTATCCAGCTGTCCACTTGCATTCTTCTCTGGCTCGCTTGAACTAGGAGATGCTCCTGCATCATACTCCCTCGCTTGAAAATTTTCATGGGCTTCTGTCCATGAGCTTATGCATGGTCTATCCATGCTTGAGAATCTATGGCTCAGTTTCCCAGCTGGCATATTCAACTGGATGGTTCTTCCACTTGACCAGATACTCAAAGTATTGCTTTCGCCTGGTCCTCTTACCCACTCTCTTATCCAGTATGCATTCCATCTGTGGCTTCTCTGCAACTGGCATTTGCTTCATCCACTGGATCAATGGATGCTTAGTTCCAGTCTCTGCTCCTCCAGCTCTATATGGGTACAAATATAAGATATTGAATATCAGAGATATTCTGATCCCATCGGGTAATTCAATCTCATAAGAGTTCGCCCCGAATTTCCTCAAGACGTTGTATGGCCCGATTTTCTTCATCTTCAACTTATTGTATGTTCCCCTCGGGAACCTTTCCTTTCTCAAATGTGCTCGAACTAAGTCACTAACCTCAAACTGAAGTTGTCTCCTATGCTGATCAGCTCTGCACTTATACTCCTGACTTGAATTCTGCAGTTTCTCCTTCACTTGGTTGTGAAGTTCTTTCATTGCCTCTGCGAAATATTTTGCACTAGCACTCCTAGTCACAGTATGTTCTAAATCTCTCAATTCAGAAATTCCTCTCGGCTGCATGCCATAAACAATCTCAAATGGAATTTTTCCATTGCTTCTATTCACTGAGTCATTGTATGCAAACTCTGCCTGTGGCAATATATTGTCCCATTGGTTGTGGTGTTCTAACACCAAGCTTCTCAGCAAGTCTCCCAGACTTTTGTTGACCACTTCTGTCTGTCCATCCATCTGAGGATGATAAGCCGAACTAAATGCCAAGTTTGTTCCCAGCTTCTTCCATAAGGTTCTCCAGAAATTCCCTATGAATTTCGTGTCTCGATCTGAAACTATGCTTCTCGGCAACCCATGAAGTTAAATGACCTCTTTGAAGAACAGGTTTGCGATGTGGGTCGCATCACTGGACTTCTGACATGGAATGAAGTGTGCCATTTTGGAAAATCTATCCACCACCACAAAGATTGAATCAATGCCTCGTTTTTTTCTTAGCAACCCCAATATGAAATCCATGCTAATCACATCCCACATCCTTTCTGGTATGGGCAATGGTTGATAGAAACCTGCATTCTGCTTCCTCCCCTTCGAATGATGGAAAATTCTGCATCTGTCCACAAATCTCTTGACCTTTGATCGCATCCATAGAAAAAAGTATGATTCTCTCATCTTTGCGAATGTTTTTTCGTGAACGAAATGTCCGGTCAATCCTCCGCTGTGTTTCTCTTTCAGAAAGTTCTCCCTCATGGAGCAATTTGGAATACACAGTTGATTGTCTTTAAACAACAATCCTTCCTGGATCATGTATTCGGCCCACTGGCTTCTATCTTTGAGAAATGGATTCTCAGTTGTTTCATACTCTTCCTTGAAGTTTGGATCATCTACGTACATGTCCTTGAGATCATCAAAACCCAGTGTTTTGACTTTGAACTCCTGCAACAATAAACAGTTCCTGCTCAAAGAATCAACAACTTTGTTAGCAGTACCAGAAATATGTTTAATAAAAAATGTGAAATTCTGCATATACTCAACCCATTTGGCATGTTTCTAATTCAACTTCTCCTGTTGAGTTACAAACTGTAGTGCATGATTGTCACTGTACAAAACAAACTCTTTCGGAATCAAATAATGCCTCCATTTCTTTAATGCCTGGATGATAGCATAACACTCCTTATCATACGTGGAGTACTTCAATTTCGATTCATTCATATTTTCACTAAAGTATGCTATCAACCTATCTTCCTGACTCAAGACTGCCCCGATTGCAAACCCGCTTGCATCGCATTTCACCTGAAATGTTTTCTGGAAATTCGGCAACACCAAAACTGGTTGTTCCGTAATTTTCCTCTTGAACAGATTAAAGCTCTTCTCAGCCTCTACTGTCCAGTGAAAAGACTTATGCCGCTTCTTCACTATGTCCATCATTGCTGCACTAATTCCACTAAAATTCCTGATGAATTTGCGGTAGAAACTAGCCAATCCATGAAAACTTCTCACCTCGAAGATATTTCTCGGTGATGGCCAATTCTTGATCACTTCCATCTTATCTGGATCCATCCTCAACTCATTTTCTGAAATAACAAATCCAAAGTAAATGAGTTTTGTCTTCATGAATGAGGACTTCTTCATGTTTATCAACAACTTCTCCTACTATAGTCTCTGCATCACTGTAGCCAAATGCTTCAGATGCTCCACTGCGGTTTTACTAAAAACCAGTATGTCATCCAAATATACAATGACAAATTTCCCGATGAAATCCTTCAGGACTTCATTCATTAACCTCATGAAGGTACTTGGTGCATTTGTTAAGCCAAATGGCATAACAAGCCATTCATATAAACCCTCATTTGTTTTGAATGTTGTCTTCCATTCATCACCTTCTCTCATGCGAATCTGATGATATCCTCTTTTCAAATCGATCTTCAAAAAGAATTTTTCTCCACTTAAGCAATCCATTAAATCATCCATTCTTGGCAATGGGAATCTGTACCTGATAGTTATCTTATTAATCACCCTTGAATCAGTACACATCCTCCGGCCTCCGTCTTTCTTCGGACTGAGTATTTTTGGAACAACACATAGACTCAAGCTTTCTCTGACCAAACCTTTGTCCAACAAATCCTGGACTTGCCTCTTAACCTCTTCATTCTCTTGCGGTGTCAATCTGTACACAGATTTGTTTGGCAAACTGGCTCCTGGTATGAGATCAATATGATGACTCACACTCCTGATCGGTGGCAGCAAACGAGTTAGTTCATCCACTATGATGTCAACGAACTCTTCCAATAGTTCCTAAACTTCATCTGGTAAATCATCCACTCTTGTGCTAGTCAGAACAATCTTCGGCTTTCTGACCACAATAAACTGTGGATCCTCCTCCTTCTTAACCTCTGAAAGAAGTTCATTACCACTCATGAGAAGTACAGTGTTTCTTACTTCCAGCTTCACCTCCTTATCCTTGATCGGAAGCAACATGTGTGTCCTCCCATTCTTCTCCAGGGTGTACGTGTTCATTCTCCCATCATGAATCACATTTCTGTCATATTGCCATGGTCTACCCAACAATAGATGACAAACATCCATAGGAATGACATCACATAAGATCTTATCATTATATCCTCCTATATTGAATTCAACCAAGCATTGTTTAGTAAGAGTTACCTGGTGTCCTTTCTGTAGCCACGATACTCTGTATGGGCTTGGATGATCAGTCGTCTCCAGCTCCAGCTTTTCTACCATCTCTGTAGATACAAGATTATCCGTGCTACCACTGTCTACTATGAACTTGCATACCTTGTCCTTGGTCTTGCAAGAAGTTCTAAAAAGTCTGGTCCTTTGGACTAAACTTTCCACCTCTTTCTCAGGTGTCAAAAGGACTTTTCGCATCATGAGCGATCTTTCACCTTCTGCGTCTTTAGCCTCAACATCTCACCTCTGTGCCTCGGTGATGTGAGCTTCTCCAGGTTCTCTCTTTTTCTCTAGACACTCGTAAGACTTGTGTCCATTTTTTCCACATGTGAAGCATGTGATTACTCCACCTCTTCCTCTTCCTCTACCTCTAGTACGAGGAAACGTGTTGTTGTCAGCATAATCTCCTCTCTGCTCATTATGCTACCCTCGTTGTTCAACATATGGCCCTCTCTGTGAGGTTCCACCTCTCTCAATTTTACCCTGAGGTTTCTTCCATTCCTCCTTGGGCTTCTGGAATTTTTCCTAGGCAACTGCTTTGCCTCTGGGCTGACTTCTTCCTCGGTCCCTCTGACCTTTCCTTCAACTCAGCTTCTCTTCAGCTTTCAGAACCATCTGGTAAGCATCCTCCATCGTCCGGATGGTTACCATTCTCATCTCGTCCTGGATATCATATCTCAGGCCATTCATATATCTGGCGATTTTCTCATCATCGCTCTCCCTATGACCTGCTCTGATGTTCAGTCTATATAATTCCTCAGTGTATTCCTTGACTGTCATCAGCTTTTGTCTCAGGTTCTTCATTTTCCTGAATAGAGTAATTTGATAATCCCTCGGGATGAATTTTTCTTTCATCTTCCTGATCATCCTGTCCCAGCTCTTGATCTTTTGCTTGCCCTTACAGTGTCTGTCAGCTTGTAGTTCATCCCACCACAATGTTGCATGTCCTTTCAAGCATGTGACAACATGCTTGACTTTCTTGTCTTCTTCGATATCTTCATAGTCAAAGTATGTGTCTAGATCTCTAATCCAATCTAGAAGCTCCTCTGCATCCATGTTTCCCTCGTAAACTGGAATGTCCATCTTTGCTCTTGCACCCATCCCGGAAATAGCTTTGATCAAACGCTCGTTTGATGCATCTTCGGCTGCAACTTCCTCTTCTCGTTCAGCCTCAACTTCACTGTCGGAATCATTGAGATCTCCCGCACTGGCTGTGCGTCTTTGCGTTGTCTCCATGTCTTCGAGTCTTTCTCGAAGATCATGCATTTGTCTCTCTATGACTGGATCAGTCATCTGCCTGCCTCCTCTCTGCGACATTTCCCTATCCTCTGGATCAGGTGACTGCCTATCTCTTCTTGGCAGCATGGTTGGCAGCATGGTGAATTCTCTTCTCTGCTACAGAAATCAAAGAACCTTTATGTTCTCTGATACCACTTGACAGCGACGTAGCCCCTTCACCACCCGCAGGTCAGAAGGTCCACGCGCACATAGGATCTTCTCCCTTATTGTGGCTCGAAGAACTCTTGAATAGCTCTTCTATTTCCCTATCGGTAAATATACACCCACAAAACTCTCGTGGGATCCCCCTCTCTTTACTCATCCGGAGATCGAAACACGCGACCTCACAAATTCAATGTCGAGCGCTGCACTCTCGGATTGCCGAGACCTGATAACCAGTCAACGCTGACCTTTTCTTGTTGTGACTTTCCCTATCATGATATCGGCACTCGTGATGTCGAGCAACTTGCTTTACCGACTCCCGATACCCGATATGCCAAAACTCCGATGAGCTCGCATCTTTGACTTTTCAACGGTCCTGTCACCTCGTCGGGATTTTGGGGTTTGCAATTTCACAAATCCTGATGCTATGGTATTGGGACTTCTCACCACGAAACCCCGATAGCTTGTACCACCTATCCACATCACCAACTCCGTTGTGGCCCCACCTCTTTCGTAACCATCGGGATATCGTGTATCGCAATATCATGATTCCCGTCACCAAATCTTCGACTCTTCTTCCACGAAATCACGATAGACGATTTCGTGAATAATCCAACGATCCTAGATAGCTTGGATCAACGGCTCTATTTGTCCTGAGCTTTGTACCCTATGCGAATACTCATCTATCTCCCCTACACCTCCGCAAGATCCAATGGCCCACGAAAATTCATAGATTCTCCTCGGAGAATTCTGACCGTCTATCTTTCCCGATGAATCTTGTGAACTGGACCAAGTACTCCTCCTCGAAGACTTGTCCCTCTGCATGCAAACTTACGATGCCTCTCACCAACCTACAAGGCACAATTTCTCTATGTTGTCTTTCAACAAACTCAAAGGCCTATCCTTCATGAGCTTTTCCCACAGCTTTATGTTCTCAGAAAGAAACTCCTTGCTCGCACTCCTTGCAAAAAACCTTCAACCACGTCTAAGTGTTGGAGTCTTCGACTCTCTGCACGCCTACAGCAGCAGTCTCTCAACTCTTTGCTCAGGTTCGCTACCCTGAAGCTTTCCTTGGCCTGTGCACTCCTTGCACAAATTTTGTGCCCAACTACACCTTTGGGATGAACGAGAACAAAATCTATCTCTATCTGAACCTTCTGTCAACATACTCCTTGCAGACAATTAGACTGCACTCCTTGCAGGAATTCTCTGGCTCAAATAGAGAAACAATTGAAACTCATTCCTTCTCTCCCTTAGATTCCAAACTCAACATGAAATCATATACACAGCATATAAAAGAAAATGTATAACTGGAAGAAAACATTCATGAGCATATCAATACACAGAGAACAGACACATAACCATGAATTTGAATCAAAGCTTCTTCTATTAATTCAAATATCTGTACATGGGTGTTCTTTACACAGCTCTTTGCATGCTCTTGCTCTTCCTTCTCAATCTCTAATAATGTTACAAATGCACAATGAGGGTGTCTATATCTCGTTTCCCTTCTGCGCTCTAGAAACTATCTAATCTAGAATTAATTTCTATCTAACTGCATTAACTATATTAAATGCCTCTACCTACTAAGGACGAGAGCTATTTGCTCAAGGTCCCTTTACAATATACAAGTGTTCCTCTTCTTAAATGACTTCATTTAATATCGCGCAACAACTTCCAAGGCAATTTCAAAATTTGTGTTGGCTTATCCAGCTGTCCACTTGCATTCTGCTCTGGCTCGCTTGAACTGGGAGATGCTCCTGCATCATATTAAATCTCTTTCCTTCTCCATACTGTGGTTGGAATAGGGACATATTCATTCATATATATGCAATCTCGTGCTTTGTGACCAAGATAATTACATTTGTAGCATGCAATATTTTTTTCCATCAATGGGGAAAATGAATTATAAATTCTGTTAACAAATCCATGATTATTTCCATATCTTTTATTTACACCATTCATGTTTCTTGCATATGTGCTCCTTTCATTGATTCTACAATTAATTGCCTTATGTCCAAAAATTTTGCAAGTATAACAATGACCAAGAAGGAAATTTTGATACCTTGGAGTAAGTGGTCTTCTTTGTGATGTAGTCCATCTGGGTTCATGATCTATTCTTCTGTAGTTTCCTTCATACTGATTGAAGCTTCTTTGATTCTTGAAGGTAGGAGGTCTTCTTGGATATTCATCTCTTTTGTAATGATTCCTTTTTTCTGGTATCCTGGTCCACTTCTCATCAATTGTCTTTGTAGCTCTTTCTTCAACCTTCTTGTTGGTATATGCATCTTCTTTGTATGAATTTTCACCCATGCATCCAAGATGTGTTAAGTATTTTGGCACTTGAGAGTTTGTTAAGATCTTCCTCAATGTGACAACTTCTTGTTCAAGTTTCTCACAATATTCTTCTTTCTTCATCATTTGGACATTCCTTACTTCTCTTATTCTTCTTTCTTCTTCGAGTAGAGTTTTTAAGGAAATGGTTTCTTCTCTTAGTTTCTCAAGGTTTTCTAATTGTTTCATAAATATTACAACTGTCTTTTCACAACTACTCAATTCACTTTTTAGTTTTCTTTGCATGTATTTGAGCTTGCTATTTTCAATCTCAACATGCTTCAATTTTTTAAGATTCTCATCTTCTTCTTGAATAATTTTTTCTTCATGATTTTCTTTTTCTTCATTGGAATTTTCTTCTTCAGTGTCATTTCTTTCAATCCTTGGATGAAGACATTCAAATTGAACATGACCTACTCCTTCACAATTAAAGCAAAAGAACTGACCTCTATTTTCTTCTTTGAAATCTGAGATGTTGTAATTTGCTTCAACTTCTTCTTCTTCTTCTTCTTCTACATCTTCCCTTACATAAAGGTCTTGTAGCTTATCCCAAATATCTTTTGATGATGCACATGATCCCACCTTGGATTTCACTGAATCTGTCAATCCATCCAGGATGGTATCTATTGCCAATTTGTTGTTCCTTTTTGCTTCCTTCTAAGCTGTAGTTTTTGGTTTCTTCAAAGCATTGTATCCTGAAGCAACTGAGAACCAAACATCTGCCCCAAGCGATTTCAAGTAAGTTTCCATTCTATTACTCTAGTATTCAAAATTGCTTCCATCAGATGGTGGAATCCCATTTGTAAATTTGTCTTCCATTTCTTCTTAGAATCTTCCTTCCAGTGGTTAAAATGTACTGAAGGTAACCCACTCTAGTACCAATTGTTGATACTGAGAGGGGGGTGAATCAGTATCAAGTACAATTTAAAACCTTTTTCAACTTATACTTAAACCATTAAACTATATCCAATTAGCAATGAAAAATAGTATAAGAGTTACACCTATACACCACAATACACCATTCACAATATATGAGAAATAATCAATAGTTATTGTTTAAGGGAAGTAATGACTTCCAAAGGTAGCTACAACTTCCAAATGTAAAGGGAGGGATAAAACTTCAAGAGGAAGATACAATCCTCCAATATCAAGAGAGAGTTGAACTCTCCATCCTTTCCCCTTCCTTCCACCCAAGAATATATGAGAGATAATAAAACTTTACATTAAATCATCACCATCAACCAATCATCACATAGAACCT
>ML829933.1:43772-57081 GCA_009831015.1 Picea engelmannii | reverse complement strand
TCACAGTAAAGACTCACTGCCACTAAGATTAATGATTCAAAGTTAGAAAAGGAGAGAAATTATTAATAATCTACACTAACTGATTCACCCCCCCCCTCTCAGTTAGTTCATACCTGTAACATAGTGGAGTACATTTCTTTTTTGTAAGTAGGGTACTTACGGACAACATCTGATAGTGTCTCACTATGATAGGCCACGAGTTGGTCATGTTGAGTGATAACGACGCCCACAGCATAGTCTGAAACATTTGTCTCAATATCAAAGGGTTGTTGTAGGTCTGGTAGTGAAACCACTGGGGCTGAGCACAAGTGTTGCTTCAAATCATCGAACGCTTGTTGTTGGAACTGACCCCATGCAAATTTCTCCTTACCACCACCCCTCTTTATTTGGCTGAGGGCCCATGTAATATGGGAGAATCCCAACATGAACCTGTGGTAGAAATTGGCAAGGCCTAAGAAGCTCTGAAGCTCAATGAGTGTGGTTGGGGCTGGCCAGTGATAGATGACTTGGATCTTGGCTGGATCAACATGTACACCATGTTGATCAACAATGTATCCCAGGTAATGGACCATGTCCATGTTGAAGGAACATTTTCCCAAGTTGGTGTATATCTTGTGCTGTCGCAGGGTGTGCAAAACCTGCTAAATATGCTGCAAGTGTTCGTCCCAAGTCTTGTTGTAAATGAGAGTGTCATCCAGATACACCACTACAAAAATATTGGTGAATGATCACAGGATATCATCCATCATCCTCATGAAAGTGGTTGGAGCATTTGTTAAACCAAAGAGCATGACCAACCATTCAAAAAGACCTTCCTTTGACTTGAAGGTGTTCTTCCATACATATGTCAATTCTATCGGGACCTGGTGTTGGCCAGACTTCAAATCAATCTTACTAAAGTATTTTCCCCCCATGAGTTGATCAAGGAGGTCATCGATTCAGGGAATCGGGTACCAGTTTCTGACTGTGATTTTATTCAGAGCCCAGTAATCAATGCAGATTCACTAGGTTCCATCTTTCTTTTGTACCAGCACAATTTTTCTCCCACAAGGTGATGAGTTGGGATGGATGTGCCCCTTGTGGAGCATTTCTTGGATCTATCGCTTGATCTCCTCATTCTTTAACAGAGAGTGGCGACAGATTGGCCCATTGGGCAGCGGTGCATCGGGGGTCAGATCGATGGGGTGCTTGACCTGGCAGTGCAGAGGTACCCCAATAGGTGAGGAGAAGATATCTGAGTATTCTTCCATGACCTTATCTACTTGCTTCTACTGTGTGGAGAGGTCAGTCGTAGAGACCCTGGATGTGGTTGTGATCTTTCGCTCATTATGAGAGAGAATCACGAATAAGACAAACTTCCCCGTTTGAGAGATGACCTTCCTTCATTGCTTAGTAGAGATCAAGGAAATAACACTAGGTGGGACTGCCTTGTGTATCCTGTACAATTTCCTCTTCAAAGTAATAATAACACTTAGAGGTCTAGACTCATATACAGCATGACGTTTCCATAAATAAGGTTGGCCCAAAAGAACATCACAAACTTTGAGAGGAGGAACATCACACAATACCTCGTCTTTGAAGGGCTTGATGTCGTATGACAGTCGACACTATTGGCTGACACAGAGATCGCTTCCTTAGTGGAGCCATCTAATGGTGTAGGTTTGTGGGTGCGACGTTGTCGGAAGGGCCAACCATTTGACGACCTCTATTGAGATGAGGTTCTTCTAGCTACCGATATCAATGATGAAGTGCAACGGTGTGCCTTTTACCCACATCTATGAATGGAGGAGACGCTCTCCTTCTTCTGGCTCACCTGGTTCACCAAGCTGGAGCTTGGTGGTAGCAATGGTGGCACTGGGTTTCGCGTCAATGATTCGGCTTCCCCTTTATGGTTCTGACTTAGAGTTGGAATCTACATCTAATTCATAGGCTTTCACTTCGGCCACCAACAACTTCTTTGAGCGGCAGCCAACAGTGTTATGCTAGGGGCTCTTATGGAAGTTGCACCACTTCCTGGTGTCTTTATTTGTCTTTCTGGTGTCCTTCTTTGCTTGTGGATTGGACTGGTTGTCCTGATACTGTCCATATTTTCTCTGTCCTTTGTTCTGTGGGTTGGGGCCTCCCTTTCCTGGCTTTTGTTGTGCGGGGTTCCCAGACCCAAATTGTCACGTCTTTTGTTTGAGATTCTGCTCGATTTTGATGGCATATCGGTAGGTCGTGCCCAAGTTTGAGATGTCTAGAAATTCCATTTCAGTATAGATGTATCTATGCAGAGCACCGCGATAATTGAGCACCAGATGTCACTCTGAATCTTTGATACCTAGCTTGGTGTGCAAGGTATGGAAGATATTTGTGAAATATGGCACTGCTTGGTCTCTTTCTTGCTGCAGTGTGGTCCATTTGGTATACAAGTCGTCATAACTTTCGACAAGGTAGTATTGTTCCTTAATAGCATCCCTGAAGGATTCCCAGGTGGTCATGAGTGTAAATAATGAGGGTTCCTCTATTTTATTTTGCTCACAGAAAGTTTCCCACCAATATTTGACATGGGGAACGACTTTGAGGAGCGCAAAAGTAATATTTTCTCTATTCGAAAAGTTATGGATAGAAAAATACCCTTCTAGTAGATTCAACCACTTATCTACAACATCTGCATCTATCTGACCTTCAAATATAGGAATATCGAAGTTTATTTGTACCTTAAAGGGGGTGATGCCTCCGCTCAAAGAAGATGTGTCGCCTATTGGTAGTCGTCGAAGGATTTGCGTGAAACTATCCATCATCTCATTCCTCTGTTGCGTGAGGGATTCCTCAAGAAACATTTTGAAAGGATCTCTTGTCCCATCATCTTTCTTTTCTCCTGCCATGAGAGGTCGCTTGGGCGTGCGAAAGATTTTGTCCTCAAGAGAAACAAGCTCGAGACCCAAGTCTTTGTACTCCGACCTCGTTGGGGACATGCATTAAGACGATAAGGAGCAGACCGCTTTAATACCACTGATCTGGATTTTATGAATAGAATGAAATGACTACAGATTATTAATAGGTGCTTAACACAAAATAACAGAGAAATAGTAAAATTGGTTTTCTATTCAAAAAGGAAATAAGCTGAAATTGTAAAATGCAGCGGAAAACAAGCTTGTTGGAATGGTGGTGGCTTATCTCTGAAAAGAGATGAGAAGGTTGTGCAAATTCACAATAATATGGTTACAATGAGGCTCTGAAGGCCTTTTCTACAATAAACACGAATGTCAAAAAACCCTAGACATCCAAAAATCTAACCCTAGGAGATGAAGGGCCAAAAGTCATGTGGGTCCCGTTTGGGTAAGTTAGTACATCAAATTCTTGGGGTTGTAAATTTTTCATACTATCTTCGTTTAATGCGCTCAATACCTCATTAGAAATATCTATCCGAGGACTACAACTTTTGTGTGAGAAAAATCAAAGGAACTCCTATGTTTCTACTCGTTTTCCCAAAAAAACGTCGTTTAGGGCCTCAAAATGGCTCTAGAAGTTTCAGGACCCAAAAAACTGCTAAAAATAGTAAATTACCAAAATTGCTAGAAAACTGTTTTGAGCCAGTTGGAAAAGGTGGGTGGCCACCGATATCTACCTGGATCAGAAGGTCTCACCCGAGATGCCATGAGAATCACATATACCATTTAGTCTTGTGTCGGGGGTGAAGGGACAGTGTATACAAGGAATCCTCTTAGGTATACATACATTCATTCATTCATATCGAATATGTAGAGTAATAAGCATGAGCCATTAAAAAATATATACTTCCAACTCATAAAACACATAGAAATTTGCAGAGAGAAACAAAACTTTATAGTATCTTCATTAGCTTTCAAAATGCATACAGAAACATACTCATATTACATAGAACTACACTCATATGCTCTTCTTCATTAAAAAGTCATTACATTTATCTTCACTATGTGCTTTTTCCTCATTTCCACACAAATATGACCCTATTACAAACTTCTTACAAAAATCAGACAAGGATCATACAAAACTCATATAGAACTCCTACAAAACTGATACAGAATTGGACTCAAAACTGGATCATTCTCCAACTCCTTTGCAGTTGACTTTGTCTCGATTCTCTACTAACTATTTTTCTCCACTCCTTTGCTCCACTCTCTTGACTAATCACCAAATTCGCATGCTCTACATGTCTGCATGAAACCTCCAAATAATCTTGGAGAGTGGAAATCCTAAATAACTTGCTAGCTCATCCATATATTTTCCCATGATCAATCGAGTCATTATAGTACTCAAGTGTAAAATATTCTTGAAGATACACTTGTATTTTTCACATGCGGTCTTCTTAATTCCTTGTATGAAATCTTCCTTTGGTTGGTGTTATTTTTTATCCTTCCTTGCGCCATGTATAGTATCATGGTGCACACACAGATTTGAATTATGGCATGCACGTGCAACTTTCACAAAACCTTGGGTGCCAACATACTCCATCATCGTCTAGTGTTTACCTTGTCGCATAGTTGTCCATCTCATGCCTTCATATTTTCCAATAGGTAAATACTCCTTCTTGAGGGCATCAATGAAATATTTCCATTTGGGTTTTTTAGAATACAATTTAGAACCATCTCCCACACATTGCACATAGTAATTATCATGCCAATCTTTGACATGGTGAAGGGACTTTTTGTGTGCAAAAGCAATTTTCTCATTGTTGGAAAACTTGTGAACAAATAATAACCTTACAACATATTTAACTATATATGTAAAGCTTGTGCATTTATCTTTCCTTCAAACATAGGGATATCATTATACTTTGAAGGGTATTTTTCCTCTAAAATGACTACTTGTTGAAAGAGCTTCCATCTTTGTTGGAAGTCATTGAATAATTAAGGTGAAATAGTCCATCAACTTTTTCCTTTGTCACTATAGAGTTTCTTGGGAAAACAACTTGATAGGATCTTCCACTCCATTCATACTTATTTTCATATTCCATGGGAGGATGCTTGGATCTATGAGGGAAGTCTTCATTAGGTTCTGTTAGTTCAAGGCCCAACTCCCTATACCCTGACCACATTGGGGACATGCACAAAAAAACAATAGAGACAAAATTTCTTTGATACCACCGATCCATATTGGATTAAGAAGGAAAAAAATAACATGTAATATTGTCAAAATAACACAAATACAATATTGAAAATAGAGTGTCATACTGAAAACCAAATTCTATCAATGAATCAAATCATGAAGAATGTTACAATATACATAACAATGAAAAATGGCTAAAATGGAGGTAACTTATGCATGGCTTGTCTATGAGAAAAGATGTTATGAGCATATGCTCATTCACAAAACCCTATAACAAGACACTAAAACTACATTTTATAATAATGAAGCAAAAAGCCTAAAATGAAAGAACCCTAACCCAAACATGATTATTGTTGAGCAAAAGAGGTTGAGGTGAATGAATTTGTGTTGTTTGAGAAAAAAGGTAGCCTTGCCAGATCATAACTTTTTAGTACGTCAATTTGGGTCTTCTTTAGTTTATTAGACAAAACATTAGAAAAATGAGTTTACACCCTAAGGCTTCTGATAAATGGCCCCTAAAATGCATGGGAAAGCCAAGAAAAATATGTCAGAAAAAATGACTTGAAAACTGCTAGTACCATGACCATTTTTTAGATGACCCTAGATGGTCAACTGAATCAAGTAGGCTATGAATGTTTTTAAAGTTTGAATCATACTAAGCATTAGGAGGATAGTGGCCATTCATAACAAGGTGAGGAGTGAGGATGGAATGGGAGAAGGTGTTGAGCACCAAAGACCAAGTGGCCTAGGTGAAGCACATGGAGTGCTCGAATGGATCATGAGTAAAATAAAATGAGAGAAGCCTTGTTTTGATGAAGTTCATATATTATTTATTGAGCTAGTGGTTGAAATGGATGATGATGGATTGGTAAGGTCAATTGAGGCTGGGATTTGAGGGGGTTGAAAAGTGGAAGGATAATTGATTAATAATTTCACCCTTTTCAATTTGACATCTTCATAGAAAATCAAATTAGATAATCCATTTATGTAAATTTATATAAATTGAATCAACGATTTCAATAAATTTTTAGATAGTTTATAAAATTCGAACCACCAAATTTTAATAAAATTAAATAATAATAAAATAGACAAATTATTGACCCACTATCCTACTCCCTTATTTGTTTTATAGGTAAAATTCAGAATATACATTCTTGTAGAGATCAACTTAAAATATAATCATTAGACATACTCTTGAGCATGTGATAAAGGCTCACTTGCACACTCCCATTAAAAGAGGTACTTTAATATGTGCAAACAAAAATTGAAGGTAGACACTTCTAGGGCCACAAGGTAGAGTTAAAGTAAAAGATGAGCATTGTTTCAAATGTATGGTATTTAATGTGTACTCTTTATTTGAACAAGGGTTGCATGGAAATGCAGTCCCTGCCAAGTTAGTTGGGAAATACATGTTGAACAATGAAACTTAATATAACTAAATGCATAAGTAATGAATATTTTTTGTCAAAAGATAATAATTGAGGGTTGTTTGTTATTCAAAATGTATAATGAACCATAAGCTGAATAGAACTAAATCCTCATGGAACTAGGTACATTTCCAGTGTTAAATAGTACTAACTAGACATAACTCAAGCTTTAATTGATCATCCTCTAGCCTATCTTGATTAATTACATAGGCTTATTGACTAGGAAAGCCAGCTAGCCCGCCAGGAAGAAGAGAACCTCGTGTTGAAGGAATGATTGTTTTTTATGGAGCAAGAAATGTAGGACTCGAGGCGATGTTTACAACATCTGGAGTGAACGATTCTTTATTAAATAAATGTGATTCATTATTACATTAGGCCTATACTCCCACTTATTGGCATGTTCAAGTGAACGATTCTTTATTGCACACGTCTCTAATCAATTTTCTGAGCTCCGTTAATTATCGGTGGAAATATAAGAGTCTAGAGGCTCCACAGTGGGCTAAAAATTATTCCAAACGCACTACTGTCCACTTCCTTATCTAAAATATATAATGACATGTAACTTCTTGTATTTATCTTGCTTTCATCAGTTTTATCTTGTATTGTGGTTGTGTCATCCCATTTACATAATTGTTAATCATCTGATATATAGAATGGTCACTAAAATCCGAGATATTTCTATAGCCATAAACTCCATAATTTTATCTCCAACACTTCGAGCTTGAGTGATTATGTTCCCATCTTTTTCTGTAATGCTTGAAACATACAAAAAGTTACATAGTATGTCGTATTTTACTATATTTAGAAAAAGAAAAAACATTCTCAGAATTTTTTTTGTAGCTTTCCAAAAAGTTTCAAAATCAAAATTGAAGGGAGCGTGAATGATCATTTAAAACAAAGGAGCTTTGTTCATGGGTTAGTATACAAGACTGGTTGATTATACTAGCGGGGAGTGGTAATGAAAAAATATAGGGATACTCATCTTGCCTCGACATGGAAAATACATGCATTCTGTTGTAAACTAAAACTCACCTCATTGTACCATGTAGTCTCAATAATTTTACTTCCTTTTATTGATTAATATAGCACTCACCCTGTGCTTCCCTCCTCTTTGTTTGTCAGAGTCACATGTTGGGTAATAATTTGATGAATTCTAGTGGCCTTGAAATTCTCAACGCACCTGTCAATTACCAGTATCGAAAGTTGAGTGGGAAATAATTCGATGCATTTTGGTAGCATAGAAATTTTCAATGCCCATGTCAACTACCACGTATCGCAATAGAATCGCTATAGATCTTTCAAGGTATGGAAGAACCTGCTCCAATTTCCACGAATTATTCTCATTTATTTTAATACTTGTCAATGCAATTAAATGATGGCTCACATCTCAATGTCGTTCTCATGCACAATGATCATGTCTTCTGGAAAATTAATGCTAATTTATTTTGATATAGTGTGAAATTGGCTTCACGTCAAATCCTGCAAGTTACCTCTATAACACCACTCAACCTCGGTGAACATTGGGACTAGCATGTGGACACTTGGTCCTCAACAAATCAAAGGAGGACTCACTCTGTTGAGACTCCATTAATTGTTTCACGCATAAACGAGATATCTTATTGATTTTTCCAACTCTATTCATTTATTGCAGGGTTGTAATGACTACTTGACCCCTACATGTCATCGCCCATGTTCGATGTTTCAAATCTGCTAGAAACTAGGGTTATTGACCAGGAAAGCCAGTTAGCCCACTTGGAAGAAGAGAACCTCATGTTGAAGGAACGACTTTTTTTTATGGAGTAGGAAATGCAGGACGTGAGGCGGTGTTTATAACATCTGGAGTGTGGTGTTGCTAACCCTAATAACAATACTAACAACAATAATTGTGTTAACAACAACACTAACTTCCATGCAATGGATAATTCTATCTTGGATGAAGATGTTGTCAAGGTTTGTTCTGAAAAGAGCTTTGGGGATGAAGACGAAGAAGGAGACAGAGGGGGAGACGGAGACGATGATGCATCTACCACTTGCCATTGATTTTTCATTTCAATATGAAAGCAATTGCAGGGGTTTTCAAATAGTGGAATCTTAATTGTAAAGAATTTTCGCGTAGGGTATCCATTTAATGTAATGTTTTTGTTCCAAACCCCTATACAATATTTGCAGAATTCTTGCAATGTTGACTGAATGTTCTTCACGGGAGGAGCTCAAATTTGAGAGATTTTATTCACAATTTTTTTCTTAGGCAATTTAAAGACTCCTTTTGGCTCCCAATGTACATGATCTCTCAGACTCAGTGGGTTTGCACATCGTTGGCCATATTTCGAGGTGAGTCATAGATTAATCTTGACATAGTTTTAGTTTATATCTCTATGTTTGGAATTAGAGATGTGCAGAAACCTTAAATCTCTACTCTGAATTCTGTAATATATTTTAACATCATATTATTAATGTCTCACAGGGTTTTACTATTTATTAAAGTGGTTGTATCAAGTTAAAATATGCATCACTTCCATTTGAGGGTTTTGATTTTGTGTTACTTTACAGTCGTTTATGTTTTTAAGTAGAGGGAAAATTGTATTTTGTTTTATTATCTTGGCATGGCATCTATTTCATGAACACAATGTTTCAGGTTGTTGTGCAGAACTGAAAAGCTATGTTGATATTTCACTACCACGGTCTTATTGTTTTGATGTTGGATGGATATAGTAGAATGGTATTCCAATTAGGTTAATATTGAATGGCTAATTGAGTTGTAGCAGGGTTTTCATTTAATGAAGATATTGTGTTAGGTTGTCTAGATCTGAGAAGTAGATTGAAAGGCTAATTAAGATGTTTTAGGGTTTGCGTTTAATGAACATATTGTGCTAGGTTGTGTAGAACAGAGAAGTTATGTTATTTGATTCACATGCTCATCGTTGGAAATCGTTTGGATGGCTAAAGAAAAAAAACATATTACAGTCTCATGGGTACAACATTATGAGATGCAATAGCAAGCCAACTATTGGTCACTAAGGCCCGAATAATTTTATGTTCAAGGCAACATGGATTACATTAGAAAGTATGGGCACACTAGATAGAACGTTGACAGATGGTTATTATTATTATTTACCATCCAATAATGCAAATTACTTTGAATTGTATAGCATATCGAGGAGGACGAAAGCCCATTCCCAATTGACTTATTATCTTCTTATAAAGATTATCATCACAGTATATTTGTTGGGATTTTTTCTAGTTTGTGTATGAAGGGGTTTGTTTACGCTTAGGATTACACTAAATGTAATTTCGACAAAGAATTTCACTAGTCGATATGTCTGAGAGTCTACAACAATAACTGCCTACTCGCCATTTGTAAACAATATTTCGATATTTTGAGTAAGCAATAACGATATTTCGAGTAGGCAATAATTGCCTACTCGCCGGGGGATATTAATATAAACTTTATGTATAATCTTATGTTAACGTTGGATTCAACGTGATTGAAAATTTCCACTACAACTATATATATGTATATGCACTGCAAAAAACACTTTGGTTTCTCATTCCTAATCACAAAGGTTTCCTTCCTTGAATTTAGATTAACCAATACAAATAGGTTTTTTATTTCAATGTTCCTTAGGCCTCAACTGTATGCTACCACGTCAACTTCGTCATTTTCTTTTTACATACCCAAAAAGTATATGCATTTGGGTTTTTGAGGAAATGGTGATTTTTCTTGTTTTTGGTTTTGGTTTTTTCTTTCGAATCTGCAAAAATTTTCTTTGTTACTGGGCATGGGGATTTGTCATGGACGCCCTTATCCACGAGTGTGGGTCTGTATCCTTATCCTTTTTCAATCAAATTTATTTCTATTTGAAAACCTTTATTCTTCTGAAAAAATATGTTTTTGTGTTCTCGTTTAGGGGAGGTCAGTGGTTCAATTTCCATGAATGACAAACTGGGCCTTAAACACAAGCGATCTAGGACAATATTTTATCGGGTGTTAGTTTTTCCCTAATTTTTTACATCATAATTTTTGTTTTTGTTTTAGATGAGACGACTGGGATAGCAAAATGTTCTTATGAAAAAGGGTTTAGGTTCAGTGCAGGTCACTAGTTTAAATCATAGGAGTCACAAAAGTGTCGGGATTATGGCATTTCAAGAGTGGAAACCTTTTTAAAGAACCTTTATAGATAATCTTTATGATGGCAAAAATGATCTAAATGTTTCTCAATTGCCTAGTATTTTGTATCTTTTTATAGTAGAAATTTGTGTTTATTGGAGTAAAATATTTTTATTTTATGGTATAGTAGTTTGGGCCGGTTTTCATTTGAATTCAGAACCTTTTTTTTCAAAAATTTTGGAAAAAATAGCTAAACAAGGAATATTAATCCCTAAAAAATTTTGTGCAGCAATACCTAGGATGGAGAGTAGTGTTTTGATTGTTTTTTTGTTCTTTTTATTGTTTTTAATTTGTGAGATTTGGTTGCAGGATGAGCAGGAAGTTACCCTATCTGGCAAGGACTCACCGACCACTTTGGCAGATAACCATGGAGTTGAACCTACAAAGGAATTCAAACCTGTAGAACATCCTCTAGAGCCCCCGGATAGGGATCAACCTGTTAGATGTCCTCCCCCTGAACCATCTATTCTCCATGTAAGTACATTTTCCCTCTCTTGGCGATTTTTTATATTAAAATCCTTCTTACAAAATTCCGCTTAAGAGGAATACCATCCCTATTGTGCTTTCCTCCTGGAAAAAAATTTTGCTACCAAAAATGAGTTGTTGGTTTTGCAACGGGTTTGGCCAGAAATCATTCGAATTTATAGCATTACCCCAATGGGGAGATGTAAGTAATCATCAAAAGAAGGTCATTTTATAACAATGATCCATTCATTCATAATCTAGCCTTGTTTTGAAATTTCTCTCAACATTTTTCTTTGTCCAGACAACTAATAGAAGCCATAGAGTGTTAAATGTTTATAGCAGAGATTTTTTTCATGAATCAATTTAGTTTTACATCAGAAGAAAACAAGTAGTAACAAGCAGTTGCTCTAATTAATTTTTTAGGGAGAGTAGTGGATTTTCAGGGGGTGCATCAAAATATGGGGGAGTATCCAGTTATGCATTTGATTTGAATAATTTTCTGGATTGTTTTGTGAAATATTGAGACCTGCAATTGAAAAGTAAACTGAATGGTACACTATCAAGAGCTAAAGATGAGAAGATGAAGATTGGTGTTAAGGAGAGCTACCAGGATGGAGTCTTCCTTTACCAATTTTTCTCAAGGTAATGACTCTAACTACTTAAATTTAGAATTTAAGTATATTTGCATCTATGATTCATTTCAAGATATTAGTAGAGATTGAATGGTAAAGATCTTCATATAATAATTTTAAACAATTTAATTTTAAGAAATTAAAAAATATTCCCTTAAAGAATAGCTTCATAGAAACTGGAAAGAAATAAATGTTCCTTGAGCAAAACACATAAATAAACTGGAATATCTTCATACAAACGCTCCTTACGCAAAACACAAAAATAATGCTACAAAGACATTGTGAGTATACAGAAAATGTTATATTACGTTGAATTTAGACATTTTAAAGTTAAGGGACAAGAAAGAAGGGAGATGAAGATCAGAGTCATGAGACCTATAAACGGTGAAAAGATTGATGATTGGGCACCAACACATTGGACTATTCGTGCAATAAGTCAAGAGAACTCATTGTTTCCACTGTCATTGTTATGGTAATTTTTGTAGAGATTCAACCACCATCAAGTGTTCCCAAACATCTAGATCGACATTTATTTTCAAACTTTGGACGCACTAGCTCAATAAATTTACATTTATTTTCAAGCATACTTTATCTCCATCATTGTTCTGACAAACGTTGACGAACTGGATTGTTGGGTCTTTGTCTTTGCAGGTTTACTACCGACCCTTGTTTGCATTTATCGAAGGGTGTTCTGGCAAAAGGTGGCAAGATAGTGACTTCATCAACAAGCAATAACCTCCTCTGGCAATAATTTTGTATAGGGGATACAACATGAATCTCTTCAGGCTTGTGTGGACAATTTATTCACAGTAAAAGAAAATTTATCATTTATGTGTCCAAGAAGTCATAAATGATTCTTTTATTTTCGTTTTTATTTATATTTTTTCTTTAATTTTATTTTCACTTGTATTTAAATTTCTTTCTCATTAGCTTTTATATAATTTGATTTAGTAATCAAAATATTATTATTTATGTGATAAATTTCTTTCTCGTTAGCTTTTATATAATTTGAATTAGTAATCAAAGTATTATTATTTATGTGAATAATTGATATCCGTACAAATTTGTTATCTATTATTACTTTCCAAATTTTTGTTTATGTTAGAATTTATTCCATTTCTTTTCAAAATGCACAAATTTACACCATTTGAAAATGATAAGAGAAGTCATACCGATTTTTGAATAATATAATTATAATTATAATTAACCATCTCGTTAACGAAAACCTCCTTTGGATATTTCCATTTTCCTGTTTAAAGGATGGCACAGTGTCTCAATAAATTCACTAACTTTGGATATAGTGTTTAATTAAATGAATGAATATTTATGTGTGAGCAATTCATTGAACTTACAATATTGTACTTCATGAAATGAATGAATATGAATTAATGTTTCTTCATTCTTACATGTTTGCTCATGAATGTGTACGAAGGAGGTGGGTGTACCGTGTAGCCATTGCTTCAATCTATGATTCACACCCATAGAATGATACACAACAAATTGTTCAAAGCAGTAGGCATTTATGAGATGGCAGTAAGCACTGGGTT
>ML829933.1:0-15648 GCA_009831015.1 Picea engelmannii | reverse complement strand
CCGGGTGGCCTATCCCGAGCTTGTTGACTAGTCAGTAACCTTTTGGGGACCAAAAGGTCTTATTGTGGGGAGGTGTGATCCGAAATCGGATCCAGAAGCCTGACAGGGCTTGAAAAATGCTCAAAAATGAAAGTGCTCAGAATTCGATGAAACCAACGCCATTGCGTCCATCTCGTCTTCCTGATTCTGTCGATATATTTACTTTGTCAAACGGGCTCTGTATGCAAAAGTTATCGCGTTCTGATCGGAAGCCCAAACAGGTAAAAAGTCAAAGGTCAACTGGTCAAAAAGTCAATGATGATGACATCAGCATGATGACTGTGCAGGAGATGACGTGGAACTCTCTGGATGATGGTGATTGGGCAGGTTCGCTGACAAGGCAGACATGTGGTAGGCAACTGGACCAGTCAATAGCTGAAAAGTGGCATTAATCCGTCAAATGGAGAGATGCCACGTGGCCCAGTCATGGGCAGCCACGTGGCACCTAGTCATCAGTTGAAGTGGCATGTTTCAAAAATTGTTTTTGGGGTCCATGGGATTTGAACCCATGACCACCACCAAGCCCAACACCTTAAGAAATGGTCTTTTGCCAATACACCAAATGATTGCTTATGATATAAAACCTACAATATAAAATATATTGCAAAGTATTGTATGGAGGGCGGAAAGGAGCTGGGGGCTTAGCCCCAGCCCATGCTTCAACCCATGGTCTATATGACCAACCACTCAAAGAGGGTGCGGGCGCATAGCGCGCAAGGATAAAATTGTTAGCCATTGGGTCCTATGGTTGCGTCGAGAACCGGGAGCTAGCGTCGAATGGAGAGGGCCAGCGCTTAGCCCTTTGGGCTAGCGCTTAGCCATATGAATCCATGTGACCCTGCCAAGGGGGCGCGCGCGGACGAAGGGGGCTTATGCCCAATTATAGTTATAAAGTGGGTTTATAACTGATTTTTGGGTTTTTAATTGTTGCTAAGCCTATTTTTAATGTATTTTCTCCATTTTTGGGGAATATTGGGCATTTTTGGAGCCTAATTTTTGGGAGAAAGTTGGAGATGAGTAACCAACTTCCCAGCTATATAATCCAGGCCTGTTTGAGGCCATAGAGGGCATTCAGAGCAGAATTATGTTGAAGAGAAGCCAAGCCAAAGCCATTTTGAGGCAGAGAAGCTTTTGAGGAGGAGACGTTGTCAGACCATTTCTGGGAGCTCCGGACGTCCGTTTTGCATGCCATTTTCTTTGCATGGTTCTAGAGATCTGGAAGAACATGACCAGATCAGTCTTGTAGCCATTTGGCATTGCAGCAATGTACTTTTGATCTTTTGAGAAGAAATAAAGAAGCCTCCCCCACAGAGAAAAAGGCCCGGAGACGTAGGCAAAGTTGTGCCGAACTCCGTTATCAATCTGCGTGTTATGGTTTGTTGTCTATTATTTCATTTCAGATATGCATATGTGTATATGGTTGTCATGATTCCTCTTCTTTCCTCATTCTTTCACTAAGTTTCTCAAATGGTTAATTAACGCATGCAAAATTAAAACTCAACCATAAGTCATTAAAAGATCCGACGGATCAAGTGTGGTTTTTTTTTTTTTTGTTAATTTGTGCGGGAACTGTTGGCTACACGATTAACCTATGGCTTGAGAAACCGTGACTCAGGGGCATCTAAGCCGTCAAAATCACCCGGGGATCGCACCCGGCCTGAGCCACACCAACCCTTAACATGGTTGGATTTTTTGTCATGTTTGAACCTGGCAACAGGAGGATCCAAAATAGGCTACGAAGGTGTCTGCAGAAGACGCGAGGCCCCGACGTTCTAATTGTATCGCTCTGAACATTTGAATGAATAATCTGTAACACGGAAGAGCGGACGATGTCGGAATCCGGTAGTCAATTTGTATTTGGTAGTCTAGTTATATACTTAGTCACGTCTCTATGATCGCGGGTTCCAACATTGGCATGTTGACATATCTTCATCTCCATCTATATCCTCGCATGGAGAATTGGATCGCCTGTTGTTCATTTTCATACTTAGTGAATTTTATGGCCATGGTTGGCGAGTTGTTGCAATTCAACTCTTCTGCTTCTTATTCCGTCATCTACATGTACCACTCAAAATTTCCGTGATCTACAATTCCACGACGAAATTCTCCATCCTTTTTCCCGTATTTTCTTCCCGTGTATTATGGGACTATAAAATATGGACATGATAATTTATAGAGCATGTACGGATTTTGCATTCCATACCTAGCAACATTTTGGATCACGGGTTCTCGGGTGGATGGGATCAAAATTGCGCCTCCATTGTTCTATGCCCTACAAATAGCACCCAGATTTTCACGATATACAAATTGACAAGCGGACCTGCGGATTGGCGGACTCAACATTGCACTTCTATTGTTTTGTGTCCTCCAAACAACGCTCCCAGTTTCGTGATATAGAAATTGACACACGGAATGCAGGGTTGGCAGGGTGGAGATTGCCATTGTTTACGGATGCTGATCCCTATGAAGTATCTAACAGTATCTAAAAACGACGATCCAATTCTCCATGTGAGGATATAGATGGAGGTGAAATTGGCGCCAACCTGGAAACCGTGGACATAAAATTGGCCAAGTATGGAAAGAAACAACGGTTGGTCGGATTCGTCGTGTGATTATATAGATGGAGATAAAGATATGTCAACCCACCAATGCTGGGGTTGCACATTTCATGAACCCGACAATAGGAGGATCCAAAAGAGGCTACGAAGGTGTCTGCAGAAGACGCGCGGCTCCGACGTTCTAATTGTATCTCTTTAAACATTTGAATGCGTAATCTGTAACACGAAAGAGCGGACGATGTCGGAATCCGGTAGTCAATTTGTATATTGTGACATTTTGGATTGTGGATTCTCGGGCGGGCGGGCTCAAAATTGGGCCTCCATTGTTCCGTGCCCTACAAATAACACCCATAATTCCATGATATACAAATTGACAAGCGGACCTACGGACTGGCAGACTCAACATTGCACTTCTATTGTTCTATGTCCTCCAAACAACACTCCTAGTTTCACGATATAGAAATTGACACACGGAATGCAGGGTTGGTGGGCTGGAGATTGCCATTGTTTACAGATGTTAATCCCTATGAAGTATCTAACAATATCTAAAAAATTATTTTGAATACTAAATTAGCTTTTAGTAGTGACAACTGGACATAGAGGTACGAAACGGTTGGGATTGCACAAATTTTGAGTGGAAGATGTATATAATGGAACAAAAAGGAGCAGAGTTCAATTACGCCAACTCGGCAACAACGGGCATAAAATTCACAAAGTATGAAAAGGAATAGCAGGCGGTCCAATTCGCCATGCGAAGATATAGATGGAGATGAAATTGGCGGCAACTCAGCAACCGTGGACATAAAATTGGCCAAGTATGGAAAGCAACAGTGGTCAGTTGGATTCGTCGTGTGATTATATATATGGAGATAAAGATATATCAACCCGCCAACGCTGGGGTTGCACATTTCGTGAACCCTGCAATAGGAGGATCCAAAAGAAGATGTGAAGGTGTTTGCAGAAGACGCAAGGCCCTGACGTTCTAATTGTATCGCTCCCAACATTTGAATGCGTAATATGTAACATGGAAAAACGGACGATGTCGAAATCTGGTAGTCAATTTGTATATTGCGGAGGGTGCAATCCCAACTATTTCGTACCTCTGTGTCCAGTTGTCACTACTAAGAGCTAATTTAGTATTCAAAATAATTTTTTAGATATTGTTAGATACTTCATAGGGATTAGAATCCGTAAACAATGGCAATCTCCACCCCGCCATCCCTGCATTCCGTGTCTCAATTTCTATATCGTAAAACTGGGAGTGTTGTTTGGAGGACACAGAACAATAGAAGTGCAATGTTGAGTCCATCAGTTCATAGGTGCACTTGTCAATTTGTATATCGCGAAAATCTGGGTGCTATTTGTAGGGCACGAAACAATGGAGGCCCAATTTTGAGCCCGCCCACCCGAAAACCCGCGATCCCAAATGTTGAATTGTAGATCACGGATGTTTTGAGTGCAAGATGTATATACCAGAACGATAAGCAGTCGGATTCGCAAGTGCCGTCCACGCAGCCCCGACCATAAAATTGGCTATGGAAAGGAACAATGGTCGGTCAAATCCATCATGTGAGGATATACATGGAGATGAAGACATGTCAGCCCGCCAACTCTGGAACCAGATACGATAGAAAGGGAACTAAGTATATATCCAGAAAGCAATAACGAGCGGGAAGAAGAAAAGTCCAATTCGTATGCATCGATCTGGCAACCATGGCCATAAAATTGCCTAGGTATGGAAAGGTACATATTAATGGATTGTTTATGTTTCAAATGCAACTGATCTCCAATTTGCAAGATGCTCTTTGTTTCGCAAATTTCGTTAAAAGCATGAAAATTTTGACTGCAAGATGTACATAGCGCAACAAGAAACATGAATTTGCATTGTGGTCTCAACGAGATAAACTCCATGTCATCTATTCATCTTGTATTGCTTGCAATGACATGAGCAAACATTGTCTCTCCATAAACATCAATATCTAAATTAAATTAAATGCAATCAATATTTGGTGTGACTTAAGTAATTAAAGCATAAATTATAGACTATGGAAGTTCTTTGGCTGCAAGATGTATATGACGGAACATGGAACATAGTTGTTTAATACCGCAAACCCAAACATAATTCCCTAAGTTTTTTGTATTTATTTCAATAGTACTGATATTAGTATATATGCATGGATATTATCAAATAGAATAAGTTGCAATATATCCAACATACTGAATAGGAACATTACGTCGACAGTTGAGCCACTTATGAAAAGTTATTCTTAAATGTAAAATGTAAAGAAAGAACATACCACTCTTTATTTAGATTGAAGTAGTGGGCAACAAAAAGTAAAGTTTGTCGTTCATGTTTAACGACACAGGGGAAGAAGGTACAAAATACAATTAAAACAAATACCAGAAACTGGAAAATACTTAAATATGTACATTGATGAAGCTTCTTGACAGTTTTCTTGACATTCAAACTCTTTATTCGTAAAAAACGAGTTGAATATCAATTTTGGGTTTTGTACTTAATCAGTGCTACCAACTATATCTATCCCAGTTTTTTTAATACCTTGTCTCTTCCGGATATGGCCTGCTTGCAATGGATGCTTATTCAACATTCCATTCTTTGTCAAGTATTAATTTCCCTCTGTTGTCGAAAAGTTGTGGTTTAAAGTGTTTTCCTTCCAATGTTCCTGACCCTTGACATCCGAGACAACTTAGAAATGCGATCCAGGTCGATTTCAAAGTGGATGGAGTCGTTTTATGTCACAACAACTATGGCAGGGGAAAAAAAATCAAGTACGTAGTGATTGGTATTCTCCTTGTATTCGATCATCTGTTTGGTTGAAAAGCATGCCTGAGGATTTGTTTGTTGAACTTATTAGCTTTATTAAGGTAGATTGGAAGAAACGTTCAACCCATATGCAAAATGCAAATCTGTTGAGGTATATAACTTCTTCTGGCAGCAGAGGTGTGTCAAGTGCATCAAATGTTGTAGAATGAACTAGCACAGGTCTGGCAAGTGTATCAAATGGTGCGAATGGCATTGGAATATATATTTCCTCATAGCGATGGAGGTATGGCGGCCCACAAAAAGGTCTGGAATGTTCGGAGGTGACGCCAAATATGTGGAGTCTGCAACTACATCAAGAGGAAATCGAACAAACTTTGACAAAGAACATGGCTTTCTATCAAGTCGGTTACCAAACCCACATGTAGCCCATCAAACTTTGAAATAAAAACTTTTGTAGTGATAATGTGTCGTTTTATCCACCCATACAATTTTTGTTACCTGCTTCTGGTTACATTCGCAAATGGATCAATATTTTGTGTCATTTACGAACATGACAGGCCATTTTGCAAGCCACTGTAAATGTGTCGCCCCGGAGGAAAACAAATTCTTTTGGGATCTGTACAATTCGATACACTTGTCAAATCTGTGTTGTTGGAAGAAGCTATATACTTAAACAAAGAACTATTTTGCACGCGACCTCAAAATCCATTACAATTCCCAGCAAGAAAACAAAGAAGTTCAACAAACAAATCTCCAGGCAGCCTTTTCAACCAACCAAAGCATTGAACACAACGAGAACACCAACCAGAACATACTTGTTATTTTTTTTTCGTCCTCTCTGAATTTTTCTTGTATAACAAAGTTTTTTTTACTCAAAGCTCACGTCACATAAAACCAGTCTCTCTTATTTCATCTGCCCCTCAATCACATCTTTAAGTTGTCTTACATGTCCATGACTAGGAACATTAGAACAAATGCACCCTAAAGCACAACTCTTTGATGATAGAGAGAAATGGCAATAAATATTTAAAAACAACGTTGGATGATCTTCCATAGATTTTGTGTTGATTCGTTTTAATGACAGATGTTCTCAATATTTTCGCTTATTAATGCCAATCTTTTCGAATATGTACGTTGAATAGTGACTAGCAGTACGTATTAAAATTCCCATATCCGAGCAGATTCTCAAATATGACATCTAAGATATGCACAATATTAAAGAGGGACATAACCTCAAGGCCTTTGTGGGTGATGTGTTCGTGAACTATGTTGAAGCTTTTAAGAAAACTAAAACTGCACAAGCAAAAAAAAAATTGTTTTCGCAAATTCAAAATGCAAGCAAAAAGAAATTACCAGATCCCATAATATTCGCCTACCTATTCATTTTAATGGGAGATGTACTCGAGCTTTCTAGTTATTAAAGCCCATCTTTTCAAACCTATCTGGTCAGTTCTGACTTTTGAAAGCATATTTAATGTATATTGAGAAGTGGTGAAGGTAGCGGGGATGGATCCCTATGTAACAGACGGTACCACTATTTTTTTGTCTTTTTCTCCACGAGCGCATGTAAATTGTACGTAAAGAAAAGTAATTCGATAATGCTAATTTTTTTGGACATGGGCCCTTGAAATTCAAATAGTCTGCAAGTCTGATTGTCAATTTGTATATCGCAGAACTCTCCGTGCTATTTGTAGGACACAGAACAACAGAAGCCGAATTTAGAGCCCGCCACCCCGAGAACCCGCGATCCAAAAAATGCTTACTATTTTTTGTGTGTGTTTTTGTCCACCAGCGTATGTAAAATGTACGTAAACTAAACTATTTCGAGAATGCTAAATTTTTTGGACACGATGCCCTTAAAATTCAAATAGTCTGCGAGTCCGATTGCCAATTTGTATATCGTGAAACTCTTCGATTGTCAATTTTCATCCAGCTACCCTGAGAACCCACGATGCAAAAACTGGCTAAGTATGGGATGACGGCTCCGTGCATGCTTTATATATCTACTTTATAAAATTACATATCTCCTATGTTTAATTTATGCTATCCAGGAAACCTATAATTTCATAAATTTCAATCGCTTTTGTCCAGGAGCCCTTCTTTTAAAGAAAACTAATTCGGGAATGCTAATGTATACACCAAACACGACCTTGCGGAACTCTCTATGCTATTTGCAGGGCACGGAACAACAAAAGCTTAATTTTCAGCCCGCCACCCCGAGAACCCGCGATCATTAACTTATGTTGTCCAGGAAACCTATAATTTCATAAATTGCATTCTCTTCTATCCAAGAGCCCTTCTTTTACAGAAAGCTAATGTATACACCGAACACAACCTCTCATAGTTCGATAGAAACTATCCGCGAAGCCGCGTCCATAAAACTGGCTAAGTATGCAACCGAATGACGGTCGATTGGAATGACCATAGAAACGCGAGAAACTATAGAGTCAGAAACATAGTTTACAAGAGGCAAATAAAAGGGAGAGAACAAGTATATCTCCCACATAGAAAAATGCACTCTCACAACTATGAAACCATAGCAACACATAATCCATGGAAAAAAACATCGGCAACTATGAAATATACTTTGAGGCCGACAAACTCTGCTTCAACGCGTAAGAGATGCAATTTACATCGGCTGCAATTTTTTAGTCTGTTATTTTATCTTAATAGTATTCTATGCAAACTCCACTGCAAAAAAATGTAACCAGAGATCGAACTATAGATGCAACATCCCAACATTGCAAACCCTGGGCAAACAAGAACAAGCAGCAAATAAGAACCCAATTGTAGGCGCAGGACCGAAACCCTGCAAAGTCGAATCAAGCAACAATAAACAATATACAACGAAGAAAGAAGTAATCAACAACCACTCCTTCAGGAACGATGTTGTTCCAATCGCGATTGCAGAAACTCAAACGTGCAAACTGCAATAACACGAACAAGCAAGCAAGAACAACAAGAACATGCAAATAACAAATCAGTGCCATGCAAAAAACACGCATGGACCAGTGAACTAGCAATGCCGCTGGGGCATATAAATTTTAAAAACAGAAGAAAATGTCTTGTAACAAGCTTGTTAAGTAACCATTCAACACTACCAAACTTGTTAAGTAAACATTTAAGTCTATCATAAATGCTCTGTATACATTTAAGAAAAAAATTCAATGTGGCAGGTCTCTGACATATCCCAAAAAAATATTATATTTTTAGTTACAATAGTTCGAACACCAGAGAATGTATTGGAAGGCCAAACTTTCGATATACCACCATATCAAACATTGCCATAAATTTAACTAGCATAAAATGCTAAACCAAACATTTGAAGTAATGCTAGCATTAATCCACCTTCGACGAATGCATAAGAAAATATATGATTCAAAAAGACTATATACGATCAAATACTTTGGATATGCCAACATATATAACATTGGGAATAGCGAAACCGACAATAAGACCTCCAATCCCTTATTCAATCAGATCATGACAAATATTGTACTTTTTTTTAATATAAAAATCGATATTTTCAGTTCATGGTTCCAACAATAGATAATATGAAGCCAACCATTTATGGATCACTATAATCCCTTTATGCTTACCGCAAGGACTAATATAAAAGAAAAGGAGAAAAAAATAAATAATGGAATAAATTTTGAATTTAGAGAATGAGTTACATATGTAATTTTGATAGCGTGTTCGGGAGTCGGATAGATGAGTCTCCAAAGGGTTTTCCAAACAGGCAAAAAGCTACCAAAAGAAAGAGGCCAAAACATTCAAAGCAAGCACGAAAAAGGCAGGGTCGTTCCGAAAGTAGAAGCAAACGCAAGTCTCTGGTATGCTTTACGGTTTATCTGTTTTCTATTCATTTTCCATCTGATCTCTAGGTTTGGCCAAGGTGGTAGCTAGTTCCATTTTTTCATGGAGACCTCAAGGATTCCTTTCTTCCATTTGGAGAATTTCATTTGGGTTTTGAACTGGACAAACTAGGTTTGGTTTATTGGTTTCCAGTTCATTTCTTACTGACACCAACATTGTTTTGTTAGAGAAGAGTTCATCTCAATCCCAGAATTTGTCAAACTAGGTTTGGTTTATTGGTTTCCAGTTCATTTCCTACTGATACAAACATTGTTTTGCTAAATAAGAGTTCATCTCAATCCCAGAGTTTGTCAAACTAGGTTTTATGTTCCTGGGCACACTTTCCATTCCCAGGCCGTTATTGCTGTTGAGAGTTGTTGAGACTAGAAATTGAACCGAGGACCTGTCCGCTGCTCTACTGCTCTACCACTGTGCTTCATACCCATTTCAATATCAAGGTCTGGATTGCTATCTCCACCATCCCTCGTTGTCATTGTCCATCAACCTCAACACCTGGCCCGGATACTATGTTAAAAATTGAAAAGACCAGGAATCCAACCCAGAATTACTGAGCTAATGCCCATTTAATGACGAGCGCCCTTAATGGTTCGATATCATTTGTGGATTGCTATCTCCAATAATCTCAAGGGGTTACCTCTTGAAAAATCAGGTTCCTTGAACATCTTCAGCCAGCCCATGATCCAATTTGTCTTTGAAACAGGATCTTAATGTGCGGGTTGGTTATCTTTTGTTGCGGAATTGGAAAAACTGCGCTGCCAAAGTCAATCCATCATTGCACGTCTCTAAATTCATATCCAAAACAGAAATGGGTTTCATGGCATCTTCATTCTCTCACTCTACAATTGTCAGAAGTTCTGCCTGCAATTTTTCTTTGCAGTGCCCAACAGTCTGGGAAAGCTGGGAGAACATCCCACGTCAAAGTCTCAGCAAAACTGGAACATGAAGTTCAGCAAGTGCTGCAAAATTACCTCCACTATACAAGGTCTCTTCCTTTTGCAGATGCCGAGCATATAAGCCTCTATGCACCTTGTTTTTTACAAAAGTTAGTATCCAGACTCAATGCACAAAAGCATATAAGTAAAGCCCTCGAAGGATATCTGCTTTATAATCCGATCAATGAGTTTGAGCCGTTCTTTGAAAGTATAGGGGTAAAGACTTCTGAGATCCATAGATTCTTGCCTCCTGGGAAAATATATCTCAATGAAGACAAGTTTCTACTGGCAAATGTCTCAACTTTAAGGAACAGTGGGTTTCCTAGCCATGTGCTGGGGAGACTGTATAAAGAACACCCAGAGTTATTCAGTAGTTCTACCGCCAAATTGCAAATGAAATTGCAGTTCTATGAGAAGCTTGGAGTTAGTAAGGTTTCTCTTATAAGAATCATGACCTGTTGCCCCTCGCTTCTCAATGATGATGTACATATAAAATTTGTGACAGTTGCTAATGGTCTGAATGGGTTTCAAGTTGAGAAGAATAGGATTTGCTGTTTGTTGGAAAAAAATCCACTCAAATGTAGTAGTATTTTAGAAAAGCTAATGCTGTTGGCAGGTATCGGTTGTCCTTGGGACGAGATAAGCATGCTATACCGTACAAAGCCTCAACTTTTTATATACAGTTCAGAGAAAGCACTGTATTCTGTAGTAGATTTTCTGTCAAACCTGGGACTAAGAAAGGAAAATATAGGCAACATTATTTTACATTATCCTGAGATTCTTAGATGGGACCCAATCAAATCCGTGGCAGTCAATCCAGATCTTGCAAGTGTTGGTTTGGATCAAAGGGAGATGATAGGGACAGATTTGTGTCTTCCTCTCTATTTGCATGCTGACACCTTGATCAAGCTGATTGAAGATGTAAATTGCACTGGGCTTGAGAAGCAGGGAGTGGCTGTGCTTATCAGAGAACATCTAAAAAGCACAATGCCCATGACTCCATTGTCTAAAGTTTCTTCAGCAAAATTTCAGAATATCCCTTCCGCACAATCAGAACTTGCCCATAGAAGAGATGATCTAATTGTCCGTGGCTCTAAAAGAAGACACCTGAAAAGTACAATGCCTGGGATTCGATTGTCTAAAGTTTCTTCAGAAAATTTTCAGAATATCCTTTCTGGAGGATCAGAACTCATCCATAGAAGAGATGATCTAAATGTCCATGGTGCTATGCTCAAGCATGCCTCAGGTACTGAAGAAATAAATATCAGTGAAAATTTACGAGAGCCAATTCGGAGGCACAAGCTAAACCTTTTGTTGAAATTAGGCTTGCTAAACTACCCTGAATCGATGTTCAAAGTTGCCAGAAGGATTCATTGTGAAAGCAATAAGCTGCAGGAGAGGTTAAGTTGTCTTTTGAGACTTGGGTTCCCCTTTAATGTTGTTTGTCACATGGTGAGGACAGAACCAACAATAATGAATCGAAGTGCACATTTGATCCAAAAGAAATTTGATTTTCTTTGTAGTACTACATTTAACCCATTGCAGGCCCTTACAACATTCCCACAGTATTTCTCTTATCATCTTGAGGGTAGGATCAAACCAAGATACCAAATGTATGCATGGCTTAAGAAAAACGATTTTCTGAAGAAAGAGTATGTTGCCTCTAGCATATTTCGACTACCAGAGAGAAGATTCGTACAAAAATTTGTTAACTGCCACCCTGAAGGGAGCAAGTATTTCAGTTTTTGCAAACTTGGGCAAGTGTAAGTTATCATTTTACTATTCTAACCTGAACCTGCTCTTATTGCTGTGTGGTGCTATTTTCAAATACGGGGCAATATACGCCATATCCTGCTCATGAAATTTGATTATGAAGTAACATATTATCTTATGTGACTGCAGAATGCCCAGGACTCCATTGTCTAAAGTTTCTTCAGAAAAAATTCAGAATAGTCTTTATGGAGGATCAGAGCTCGTCCATAGAAGAGATGATCTAAATGTCGCTGGTGCTAAGCTCAAGAATGCCTCAGGAAGCCAAGAAATAAATATCAGTGATAATTTACATGATCCAATTTCGAGGCACAAACTAAACTTTTAGCTGAAATTGGGTGTACTAAACTACCCTGAACGGATGATCATGATCAAAGTTGCCAGAACGATTCATAGTGGAAGCAAGAAGCTGCAGGAGCAGTGAAGTTGTCTTTTAAGACTTGGGTTCCCCTTTAATGTTGTTTGTCAGATAGTCAGGACACAACCAAGAATACTGAATCAAAGTGCAGATTTGACCCAAAAGAAATTTGATTTTCTTTGTAGTACCACATTTAATCCACTGCACGCTCTTGCATCATTTCCACACTATTGTTTTTATCATCTTGAGGGTAGGATCAAACCAAGATACAAAATGTATGCATGGCTTAAGACAAATGATATACTTAAGCAAGAGTGTTCTTGCCGTAGCATTTTTGGACTACCAGAAAGAAGATTTGTACAAAAGTATGTTAACTGCCATCCTGAAGGGAGCAAGTATTTCAGTCTTTGTAAACTTCAGCAAGTGTAAGTTATCATTGTATGATTCTTAAATGAACCTGCTCTTATTGCTGTGTGATGCTTTTTCCAAGTACAGGGCAATATATGCCATATCCCACTTGTGAAATTTGAGTTTGTAGTAACATGTTATCTTATGTGACTGCAGAATGCCAGGACTCCATTATCTAAAGTTTCTTCAGAAAAATCAGAATAGCCCTTCTAGAGGATTAAAACTCATCCACAGAAGAAATAACGATCTCTAATTGTCTATGGCTCTAAGCACAAGCATGCCTCAGGTACTCAAGAAATAAATATCATTGAAAATTTACAAAAGCCAACTCGAAGCACAAGCTAAATGTTTTGTTGAAATTAGGTCTACAAAAATACCCTGAACACTTGATCAAAGTTACCAGAGAGATTTACTGTGGAAATGATAAGCTGCAAGAGCGGTTAAGTTGTGTTTTCAGACTTGGGTTGCCCCTTAATGTTGTTTGTGAGATGGTGATATCAAAACCAAGGATACTGAATTGATGTGCAGATTTGATCCAAAAGAAATTTGATTTTCTTTGTAGTACTACATGTAACCCACTTCAGGCTGTTATAACATTTCCACACTATTTGTGTTATCATCCTGAGAATAGGATCAAAACCAGATTCAAATATATGCATGGCTTAATAAAAAACAATTGCTAAAGCAAGATCGTTTTCCCCTAGCATATTTGGAGTATCAGAGAGAATATTTATACAGAAGTATGTCTGAAGGGAGGAAGTATTCGAGTCGCTGCAAACTTGAGCAAGTGTAAGCTAATCATTGTACTATTCTTACATGAACCTGCTCTTATTGCTGTGTGGTGCTATTTTCAAATATGGTGCAATATATGGTATATACATGGTGCAATATATGCCATATACCACTTGTGAAATTAGAGTATGTACTATGTAGTAACATATCATCTTTTGTGACTGCAAGAAAGGGGTATGGCACTGAAGTTGAGAAAGCCAAAGCTTGTTAACATTTGAACTGACAGCGGATTTAGTTTAGTTGGCAGTAAAATGGCAAACAGATTAAGTCTAACCTCGACAAGATTTCAAATCAAAAGAAGGGTGATTTGGAAAAAACATCAAATGGGATTTTTGATAAGATCTCAAAGAAAACAGATATTTGATGGACATAGTGATTACTATAACAATAAGGCTTCACTTGCAATACATCGTAGTCGTCCCTATTGCAAACGAGCAAGTTCTTTTAACCATAGCCCCTAAGGGATTATGGACCGGTTATGTTTCCAACCTATGTTGAGTTTGTCAATGGTATGGTTCCTGGAGGGGATATTCAAGTTAGGAATGTGTCATGATGAGGACTTTGTATGTTGAGGATTAATATATATGATTGGGACGTAGTTTAAACGTTATACATTTTTTACCATTTCTGGTTATATTTTTTGGCCATTTTTGCTCGAAATTTGGCCAGAAATTGTTGGAATTGCAGATTTCAGTTGTTAAATCTGCATAATTTGAATGCTCTAGGGGTTTTTCAGGGTGTTGAATCCATTTGTGCATTCAAAAATGCAATTTTAACAACAAAAAACTGTGATTTTACCAACAATTGTATCTCCAGATTCTGGTGATAGTTGCCGAAAATGGTAAAATACATAGAACTTTTAGATTATGCCTATGATTGGCCATACACCCTATGTATGCAACAGGTGTTATTTTGTGGTAATGTATAATATTCTTATAGTTAATTCCAATGTAGGCATGCTATAAAGGGTCTTTCATTGTTCAAGTTGCTACCTTGGCCTTTAGGAGTTTTGCTTTGAAAAAATCTTGGGTTGTAGATGTCTATAGTATTTTATGTTATGGTACAAAATTCCTTAAAGTGTGCAATGTTGATATTACGATAGCTATGAGAGGTATTAACCTCTACGTGTAACCTTTGACAAGACTAAAATATTTCGGGAAGCAAGAGAAACTCTAAAACGTTGGATAATAACCCTAGAAGACAAGTTGGCTCAAGAGAATAATTAATATTAAGTTATTAGCCTCCAGGAAGAGAAGTCGACCCAGTTAGGGGACTTGGTGCAGTAGAAATAGAGGGCGCTAGAGCTCATTTGTTTTCACTCACTCTCACAACTGCATAAGGACAAGTGGTGCGCATAATTGGAGGAGAGTTGTAACTGTTGCAATAGTGACTTGATCTTTGATTATGGTTTGGACTTTCTGCCTTGGTTATGGTTTGGACTTTTTGCTTGGTACACTAGCTTTGGAGAGAAGTACGCTACCTTGGTTGGCTATTGGTTCTAGGCTTTACTTCCAGAATTATTCTGTCTGTCAAGGTTAAGGTGCTTGGGGGTAGCCTTTGTGCCTATGGTTGGGTGACAATATTGAGATATTGTTTACGATGAAACGAGCACACCTATTATTTCTAACAGGTTATGGGTCAACACTATCTTTGGATAGTCTAACCACTGGAAGGTAGATTGGGAAGATTTGCTCAGTTGCAGTTGCAGTAAGAGTTTTGTTGCAGCAACGAAACCCTAACTCTCGTGTTGAGACACCTTAAGTGAAGCGCTTGACCTAATTCTTGGATAACCTAGTGCGCCCTAGCCTAGCGCACCTCCTAGTACTCTCAACAAGCCAAGACGTCAAGTTTGAGTTGTTGGTCAAAGTCAAAGGTTGAGCAAGTCAAAGAAGTCATGACTTACTCTATGAAGTCAAAAAACAAGTTAGAAGGGGTTTCTAACTTCAAAGCATGGAAGACAATGATTGACCTCATCCTTGCCAAGAATAAAGTGTTGGATATCGTGAAAGGCAAGATCATGGAACCACAGTTTGAAGCAGGAAAAGAGAAGGAACCTTAGAACGTGGTAGTCATGAAGACATAAGACCTAGCATGAAGAAAGTGTATGTTGTGCCCAAGAGAGATCTACCG
>ML829932.1:144204-160076 GCA_009831015.1 Picea engelmannii | reverse complement strand
ACATAAGGGAAACTACCCAATCAATGACCAATGATGAAATGTCGATTGTTGGGTTCAAGGTGACCTACCAATGATGAAAGTAGGGCCAAGGTGCATGATAAGACCAAAGTATCATGTGATTCTGAGACAAACTGAGGGTATGGTCGACATGCAAAGTCAAGATTTCTAAGGAGTGGTCGACATAGATTGATAGACTTCCTTTGAACAAGAGCATGAGACATATGGTGAACTCTGGCAGCATGGACTCAATGATGTGACAATTGGATGCCAAAGGCATCAATAACATTCTCTATAGGGACTGGAAGAGTAACTAGTCGGTAGAGAAAAACTATGTAGCAATATCAGCTTCCTAAGGCCATGTTAAACCCAAAATTATGATGACACATGGACTCAATAACTTTGTGCTATGTTCAAGGCGACACGGCTGCTGCCAATTACAATATAGTATTCCCTTCCCACCTATCTTTTTTTGTTTTTTCATAACAAATGAATGCTATGTTACAGAGGAGGGAACGAGTGTCACAAATAAGAAAAACTAGTTCCAGTAGTGGAACGTACCTATGCTCAATGCAAGGAAATGCATGCGGGAGATGGACACTCAGGGTGATGTTCCCTCCAGGGTATGGGGTGTCAAATTGCGAAGGATAAAAACAAGGCTCTACTTGGTTGAGGATGCAAACTTCTGAGGCAACGGTTTATAACGGAAAGCGAGAATCGGCTAAAGGCTCAATACAGAAAGCGAGGGCATGAGATGTAATCACAACTTAATGCCAAAAAATGTCCTTTTTTATATCTTTTAGTCTACTTGGTGTGAAAAAAGGGGTAAACTTGTGCCAAATAGACGTCTTTTCAAATCCAATTTACGAGTGTGGAAAAGACAAGTTCACTTGGCAATCTTTTCTATTTTTGGTAACGAGTTGGAAAAGAGCTTAACTAGGACTCATGATCTTTCAAATCCACTTTTAACGAGTGTGAAAGGGACAAATCACTCGACAATATTTTCAGTTTTTGGACGAGTCGGAAAAGCGCTTAACTGAGACTCATTATTGGGAGTCTAATCAACATGTAAAGGGGGAGGCCAAGGCTCCCGTCTCATCCTTCTACCGAAAGTCAGTATCCTATGGATAGCTGACAATAGCTTGGGAAAACCCAAGGCTTTCAAAGTCAAGGAGGAGAAGGTGTTAACGAAGGATTCTGTCTCCGTGATGGTTCGAATAATGTCTCTTAATGGAAAAGACATAGGTGGGGGAATGGGATGTCCCATCAAGTCGTCCCAATCAAAAGGAACCTCGCCAGGACTTGGAGGGAGAGCATTCAGGGGAAGAATAAATCTCCCTCGTTTAGAAGGGGGAGAGTGTGGAATGTTGATGACATGGCTGAATGGTGTGTCATTCTCTTCAGGGAGAGTAGGGTTGACCAAAGATTGCACTGTTGTGGCCACTTCTTCAATTATAGGTTGAAGAGTATGCATAGTAACGGGGGCAAGAGACGCTTCACCCTTAACAAAGGGGGTGAGGTTAGGAGAAGATTACGTCGGTGGAACCATTGAGATGATCAAGGGAGGAGTGGTGTGAAAAGAAACCACAGATGCCTCAAAATTCGAAGGGCTCTTGGGTGAGCCCCACGCTTCTGGTATCTCGACAGTAATAGGACACAAACGAGCAAGGTGACTTCCTTTGCAAGTCCTACAAAAGAATTTAGGCTTACGTCTGAGGCGTATGGGCTTCTCGATGTAACTAGCAGGGGAAAGAGAGTCGTCTCCTGTATCATGAATTGAGGCGGGAGAAGTGACATGGATATGATTTGGGGAAAAAATAATGGTGCCTCTGACATAATTGGTAGAGTTTGGGGGCAAGTTGCCGACGTAGTTGGTAGAAGAAGTCGACCCATCTCCGACATAACTGGCAGAGGTTGGAGATGGAGCACTAGTATGACTGACAGTGACTGGGCTGGTGATTGATGGTGGCATTTGAGTCCACTGTCAGGGGAAAGATGGATTCTGAAAAATTGCAAGATAGGTAGGATCTTGGTGTACCTCTTGCCCTAGCCCAGAAAGGTGTTGGTTCACGCCAAAATGGTCCGCTGAGGTTTGGATAGGCATCGTCACTAGGGTTTGTGGAGAGACCGAGGTTGGATAAGGATTATTCGAGTGGGGATATATGTTTCCCCCTTGTGAAGGGGTCCCATAAAGAGGGTATCACGAACTGTAAAACTGGTTCTCTCCATATGAAAGACCTGGTGGTAATTGAGGACCTGTCATGGAAAAAGTGTTTGAAGGAACTGACATGGCGGACGAAAGATACATGGGTGCGGGGTAATAAGTGGGATAGGAACCCATCTGAGTACTAGCTCCTGGAAGAGCATAGCTAGTATTGGATCTGTAGGGAGGAAGGTTCCAACCTCCCATGGGGACACGACTCATATCAAACAAAGAAGTAGTCATCGGAGCCATGGTGTCCCTAGGTCCAATGCTAGGATTCATATATGTGGGACAGGGAGAGGGCTGCACGGGGGAAGGCATATCAACAGAAAAATGGCTAGAGTCCCAAGGTGCAGACTGAGCGTTGTAGTTCTGCATGCCATTGTGAAAAATAGACGAATTTTTCCCCATGAACATCATGGGGGGAGTAGTAGTAAATGAAGGAGCAAAAGGAACTCCACTATCCATGATAACAAAGACCCAACATGAAATCCTATTGTCAACTAATGATCAAAGAGGATACCAAAAAGTCAAACAACCAATATGCATGCAAACGGGCTAAAGTGGCTGAGTGGCCTCCCTCACTAAAGAAGGCATGTCTCATCCAAGAGGGACCTAAGACTCCCCGCTAAAGTTTGGAGGTAAAAAATTCAATTATAAGGGCCCTCGTGGGCTTAACAACGAGTCGGTCAGATCTCCCCGGAGAGGTAATCCTCCATAAAGGTTGTACCCTTATCTGACTCAAGGTACAAGCAGAATAACCCCTGCAAGTAACCTATGAGATACCTAAGTCAAGAAACTAATAAACCATTGTATAACCGATGCACAGGCGAGAAGTCGTAAGTCCAGATCACCGTATGGGCAGGGTAGAAAAGCCTGAAACCTTGAAATCACCGCCTCTCACAGAGGTATGGGCACTAGCAAGATCCCCAAATACAAATAAATCCACAGAAATATCTTTGATGCTAGGTGCGTATCCAGGGGTTATCCCTTCAACTAACTTCGCGTGACCTCGTGATTAACTCCGATGTGAGCGGAGCCTCCTGATATTACCAATTATACAATGGACTTCTCAACTCCCTGTCTCAGACACATATGTTGATTTAATTGCCTTGGATAAGTTTACTCACAAAATCCTATTCCAAGGCACTAAATCCTAAGCTAGCTAGTGCACCCTAAAAATAAAATCATGACTAATCAATTTTAGTTTAAAGCATAAATTTTATTGGCCGTGGTTACTCAAAAAGGTGTGGAGGTGAAACTCATGGTGTTATGACTTTGCCAAAAATAAATATGGATATAATGCAAAGTCTATCTTTAACTTTTCAATGAATGATATGCTAATAAAAACAGTGCATTCTTCAATTTCAAATCTGCAATTCGGAAGTAAAATATGATCTTTCGCTAAATGTGCTAAGCTAATGAAAAATTCAAAGACAAAAATGCTAACCAATGCAAAATGCCTATTTTTCTTTTTTGTATTTTCAATGTTCTTAAAAAAGAAAATGCATGGATTGATAAGCAACTTGACAGATGAATTCTACAGTGTATAGAAGTAGTAACTCAAGCAGAATACTAGGTAACCAAGCAAACAACCCATAAACCAAGGACAAATTAAAAATAGAAAAAAAAGATAAAGACTACGCCCAAAATTTCAACTCCAAACAGGCTTCCTGTCATCGCATTTAATCTCAACAGGCACTACAGAGACCTAAGAAGGCTCAACAAACCTTAAATCCTACCCAACAGTCACTCAACCACGCAAACATTCAAGGGGAAGTGGTATACGCGACCGTTCAGGATAACAGAGCATATATACGCTTCTTGCAGTCAGACAACATCGTGTATATGCGACTGTTAGGGAAAAAGGGGCGTATATGCTTTAAAACAAGGCCAAGTAAGGGTAAAAGGATGAAAACTCAGACTCGGAGTGAACAGGATCTGTCGAGCAGTGATACGACAAGAAACACAAAGGAAAAAGAGCAATCTAAGAAGAAAAAGTACTTCAACCCTTAGAAGGAAGATCTATCCCCAGTGGAGTCACCATTTCTGTTACAAGGGAAAAACTCTCTATGGCCAAGGGTAAACCACAACAGACAGGTATGACTGCATAAATCAACTCAATTCCAACATATGCTATATAAACTAGTGTGTAATATAAGAAAGAGGCTACCTCAATCCAACATTTGATGATGTTCCACCGTTGAGCACTTTGACCCAAATCTTGATACCTACGAGAAGTTCTCAACAAACAAGCAAATAAATTATATAGTGATGATATAAAAGGGGTTAGCACATCAGATAGCATAATCCATTAATAAACATTACAAAAATGCCCATGGATAATAATCATATATTTGCAAGATACCAATAGGACAGGAAATGAGTATTTCTATTAATAATTGATCAACAGAAGTGTCAATGTTACAGACTTATGTGTTGGCACAGTTCGAAACCAAGAAACCAAGTTCCTTCCAACTGGGTCCCCACCACTTCAATCCTCCACCAAAGGCAAGCTAATGAGAAAGAGGCAAAGAGGTCCTCTCAATAATAAGGAAAGAGCTTGGGGGTTGAACACTGTGTTCAGAGTTGAGGGACAAAGGGATGTAGACTCAATATGAAGTAATTTCTCTAGAGTAACTTTGCTCTCAAAGTTGAATGCTTTCTCCTTCTTTTCCATAGTTCGAAATTATGCTCTTATAGCCTCTAGAATGCAACTGAAGGGTCGAGTCAGAATGTTTCCAATATATGGAAGGCCAAGGATCAAAGATCTTTTGTCGTGACATGGAAACTCGACCTCATTTTATATTTTCCGGCACAAATCCTGATATACGCGAGCTGTAATGCTACAGCAAGCATATACACATCTTGCATAGTAGTTAGGGAGCGTATATGTGGAAAAATGTATATTTTTAGCTCTGGATTCATCAAAAAGGGATGAAAAGTCTGCATAGGGGAATGGAAAAAGGTCCTCTGTGCAAGATAGCAATGGTGAGGCAAATCTTGCTATAACAAGCTATGGAACAAAAGGGATGATAGAGCACTTAATAAATTTTCCTCCTTTATGTCTTGAAAATATTGGAAGGACTTACGATTCAGATCAGGGTTTGGGACTCTCCCTTGGAACCTTCCAGAAAAGACAACATTACTAGGTGGCTTGGCTTCCACATGATATTGAGGTGAATAGAACTGATACCCTGGGGGTATAATTTTCACATAGAAACCTCGTTTGGGGTGTTTTTTTTGTTAGAAGGCTACTTTTCAAGGTCAAAAGTGGGGAAGAAGCTATGTCAATTTTTCCAAGGTTTACACCTAAAAATGTTGTTTGAAGCCTGAAATGGACAATTTTAAGTTTTGACCCTGTTATACATAATTCATGATCTACTTAAATGGTCAAGAAGGGTAATGAATCAACTCTTCCTGCTCCATTTGAACATGATAAAATTGGTGATTATGAAGCTAAAAAATGAAGTGACCGACATAGTAGAAGAAGAGGATTCACCAGTGTCGAGGAAGGAATTAGATGTGGTAGTGGTCGACAAAGCGCTATAATGATGAGATCTACTCCTCTCTGTGCTAGATTTATCCCTCTATACATATTGATGGTGTTGTTGCTTTTGTTTAGTTATGGACTTTCGGTTCTGGAACCAGTAGAAGATATTGGCCTCCTCAACCTCACCAAATTCTTGTAGATGAGTGGTGATTTTTTTAATTTCACCTTGTGGAAGATTCACCATACCAGAATTGAATATTTCTTGCAAAATCAAATGGTCTGATCTGTTAGAAGACCATGGGGATTGTCTTGGCTATCATTTCTATTGATAGGCCGACTCAAGGATGATGAAATTGCTAGCCTTTTTATTGGAAGTGCTCCTCTGAGGTTGACCATCTAAAGCTCTTCCACAAGCAAGGACTGACTGTAATATTATCTTCGATGAGCAAGCATGATCTGAGCTTGAATGCACACTTTCCACTATAATTGGTATCACATGTTGGGGGTTGAGAGTGAGGAATGCCATCGGGGTGTACCTGTACAATGGACTAAATGTGAATTTGAAGTGTTTGAAGAGGATGGACATCGCTACCTTGGCTTCCAGAACTGCAAATTCTAACCAAGACACATGCGTGGCCCACTGGCCAAGGGAATGAAGGAAGATGGATGATTGTATGTGGCAACTGCTACTCCATATCTGAAACGCTCAGGCCTGAACTCATTTGCATCGCCACCCCAATACTTTGAGATTTTTGTGGACTGATAATATGTCTGCTATCACACTCACACCATTGGGAATCACCATTTCTTCTCCCAATTTCAAGTCCTTAAATGCTTGTCTTACGATGTTTGCAACTGGGGATATAATCTCAGCATCTCGTTAAACACCATTCCAACCTGCACAGAAGGCCCAATCTTGTTAGTTAAGAACGAAAAATTACAACTGTAAATGCATTGTAAGTTGTGAGGTGATTCATCAACTCTTCTCATCTGTATGTTTGTGTAGGGCATATTAAATATTAGTTACACAACCTGAAGTGTACATCTTGAGGTTATGCACAGTGGGGTTGCCCATCTTCAAGTTGGGCTACCTAGAATGGATACTAACACAGGTCCATGTTCATATTCAAGGATTCAATTCAAAGGAATCAAACAATTTTAGGTTCAACAACTTGGAGATTCTATCTCCACGCTGCAAAACCTAGAATTACAAAACGGATATTAAAACAGATCCATGTACATTGATTCAATTTGAAGGAGAAGTGCACATTTACATAATGGATATTAAAACAGATTCGTGTACATTGATTCAATTTGAAGGAGAAGTGCACATTTACAGGTTGCACAATTAAGTTTAAATAGATATGTACTTTTATTTAGATGGGTTTGTGTTTATATAGGGAGTATTTGTATAATTGAAACAATTTTAAGGAATATTTTTAAAGTATGTGAAAGAGGTATTGTAAAATATTATTAGTGAAAGAAATTTGTATTTTTCATTAAAAAAAGAGCAGCAACTAATATAAATAATGTTATACTTACTATTTTCAACTTCCCCAATGATTCCAGGGTAAGAATATCTCAATTTTGATCAATTGAGATAGCTTCCTTGCGAGCTTTATCTTTCTAGTTAGGGTGGAGAGCCAAGAGGAGTATTGCCCATGATAGCAAAACACTTGTAGTCTCCCTTCATGCGAAGAAAAAGGTTTTCCACTTCACTCTCTTGTTGTCATTGGTGGAGAAGAGTCTTTCTACTTCCCACAGCATAAGACCGAGAAGATCATTCCCATAAGACCCAGTTGCTCATCATTCCTCAATCATGTTTTCTAAGTTGCTCTCCAGTCTCCTCATTCGTTTCCATATCTCCACGTTTTTTGGGGTAGGAATGTATATGTGGAAATTTACTTTACCTTCAGATTACAATAGCATTGTATAAAGCATTCAATCTGTTCACTGACCATCTATTGTGGAGGTAAGATCATAAATTCATCACTACAGAGATTTTATTCCATTTATTGTGCAAACAACCTTCTGAAAAGGCCAGGGGATATTCGAGTTAGGATCAGATTTTACTTGGCAAACAATATCTATCATCATTGGTAAACCAACATTTATAATAGTTAAATGCATTTGGAAACATGAACTAAAATTAACAAGGCTAGCAGATTTATAACCTATGAGTTGTTTTGAACCAATACATACTGCAATAAACATAATATTTTTTATCAAATTATCTATTGTTAGCCTTGTCTGTTCATTTAATTTGGAATGATAGTTTGAGGATATATCATTGTTAATAGGAATTCCATTTGAGAATTAAGAGGAACAATAGTATGAGGAAGGGAAAACAATTCCATTTGGGAACTAGGAGGAATGATACTATGAGCTAGCTAGGGAATTGTTGAAGTGAGCTTTTTTTAAGAAAAGGACTGACATCACCAGAATGTTTGAACATGGGTGTTATATACCTTGAAATCATGTAGTGGAGTAGGTAAAAATTGTTGTTGAGTAATATTGTTGAGTAATAGCAATGAATAAATGAAGATCACAAATAGGCAATGAATGCTAAGTTGTAGTAATTGGTCAATTACTTTCTAGTTGTTTTCACCATGTAAACTTGGAAAACCATAAAAGCTTTATGGTTTTGTTATGCCTACTTATTCAGTGTTGATTCAATGTTGGGGTCAGAGGAAAACATAGTGCAAATTTTAGCTCACTATAAAGTTGTTGAAATTTCTCCAAAATCCTTACACTGTTGTTGAACACGCTTGTTGAGAGCACACATACTCTATAATGTATTTTAACAATTTAATCATTTAATAATACCCTACCCATGTTTTAGAGTGTGGGTTTTTTCTCCCATAAGGGTTTTCCCCTTGAAATCATTGTTTAATGGTTCTATATTTCGATGTTGTTTATTACTACAATTGTGTTGATTTAATTTCTTCATATTCTTCTCTTATTGATTAGTATAGGAAGCGTATTCTGCATCTCCGCTTCTTTTCTGCATATCCACTTCTTTTCATTTGGTATTAGAGCTTGATCACCTTGGATCCAAGGTGTAAGGGACAATGTTTTTTGATCTAATCTTGGTTTGAGTGGGAGATTGTGCAAAATGAAATCTTGTTGTAGGGAAATGGAACGCACATCTAGATTATGAATGGAGAAGTTTAATGGCACTAACTTTGAGCTATGGAAACTCAAGATGCAGGATCTTCTCATAGATTAATATCTATGGAAAGTAGTATATGGAACCAAACCCGCTGGTATGAAGGATGAAGAGTGGGTGGTGTTGGAGAGAAAGGCGAGAAGCCTTATGAGGCTTTGTTTGGGAAATTCAGTGTTATTGAACACTTTTGAAGAAAAAATAACAACAACTCTCTAGAAGAAGTTGGGGGATTTGTATCAAGCTATACTAGTCCTCACGCTTTACATGCTCATTCTTTGCCTCTCTCTCATTAAAGAACACACACACAAAAACTAAGAAGAAAAAGAGGATCCTTTCTATGGATCAATCACCTATGGAACTCACTCCCTTTATTGTATTATTGCCTTTGGATCTATGCCCCTCTCTCTTGTTTTAAGGTGCTTCCAAACCTGTGACTTTACAACATTCATCTTATTAAAAATATAAATAACCGAACGAACAAGGAGCTACAATTTCCTGACTCTCACTTCTTATCAGTTGCTCAATTTTCTTTAAACGTTCCCTTCCCCATTTTGAGAGTATGCTAATTATTATTAGTATTATGGAAGCCTTTGACCCACTTATTTACAAAGTATCATAATAACCAATATCCATTTATTAAATTAACAAAACTAATTATATATTGAATCAACCATTAAATATCTAATTGTATATTAAATAAAACATTAAAAAAGAAATTTACCATTTTAATAACTGAATACATATATATTAAGGGGGAGTAGAAATTTCTTGAACCACTCATGACCATGACCTACAAAGTATTAGAGTAACCAATGCCATCAATTAAACCAACAAAATCTTGTTAATTGTATATTGAATAGACCATTGAAGATGGAAGTGTACCTCTCAAGCAACTCAGCAAGAGTTAATATGTTTCAGGGTAGTGCCATCATTTACATGGGGTCTACTCTTACAAGGAAGTTACTACTACCATGGACAGAGTTGGATGAAAGGACATGCACTATCTCGATCAAAAATTTATGTGTCTTTGCTAGGGTTTGTTTTTCTCGATCAATAATTGATGTGTATTTGTTAGGGTTTGTCTTTCCTTATAGTTGGTATTAGGTACTATATAATTTTAATGAATGAATAATTTAATGGTGCCATCATTTACATAGACTTCCTAGTACAATGGACAAGTTAATAATATGAAAGGACATGCACTATCTGGAGCAATAATTGATGACGCTTGGTTCTTTGTTTTTCTTAGGGTTGTTTTTCTTTATAGTGGGGTACTTGGTACTATGAATGAATAATTTATCAGATTGTTTTTTAATTTTAATTTTTTTCAATAATATATATAATTTTAAATCATTCAAATTAGAATAAAAAATAAGTAATTTGTTTTTTTTGAAAATGTGTTGTTTAACTGTTTTAGGTTTTGTTTTTTTGCATAGTAATTAGGCAATATAAATTTGTACGAAGTCACAATTTTATGTTGTTTAAATTGTATTTCTAATATAGAAATGGATTCAGTTTGTTGAAAAATCCCTAAAACCTTTACATAATTAAACACTCAAATCTGTAGATCCAACAATTTTTAGACAAAATTAAACAAAAAAATATCTCAGAAAAAAAACAAAAACAAAACTTGGAACAATTAAACTGGCACCCTGAAAAAATATCCAAATTAAAATCCCAACAAGTAAGCAATTCATGATAAACAATAACCAACCTACTGCTCGCCATTCAATGCTGCTGCAAATAGTATATACAAAGTCTAATTACTTTGATATATGTAAAGAGATATATCATTGTGCATATACCACCATTGAATGAATTGTGTATATCCCGGTAAAAATGGAAGACCGCAGTAACTCAATAATCATTTATGAATTGACAGAGACCATTAATACTTTGCTGCGTCATAGATATATCCCTTCAATATAATACACACAGCAGGACCACTGGCAGCATTCTGATTCCTCACTAATGGACTGAGTACTGATCCCTGTAAATCTAAGAGACAAACTCCATGTGACTCGCACTCTCAGTACCTTTTGGATGTGGATATATGGATCCTTAATTTTCTCCGTCGGTGGAAACTCTATCCATAAAAATGGAAAAAAGAAATCTAACGCCATATACTCACCTCCTCAGTCCTAATTGTAGCTGATTGCAAAAGTGTTAATGTGACTATCCACAGTACAAATTGTCTGAAAACCTATGCGTCAAACTCAATCACATGGAGATGGCGATACAAAGTAAACATTGCCAGATATTTACTGAACTCTGTTTTGCATTTACTTCTTGTGATTAGGGAAGTGACAGGTAGAAAGTATTTGGGTTTGAATGAAACAAATATTGCGTTTACTCAGTCTGACAGTTATTTCTAAGGAAATTCCTGTGGCAGCTCCACATAACTTTCATGTTTTTAAAGACGGGACAGTGAGGAATTCCCTCCTCTAACTGGATTATATACATGTAGATTCACAAAGCATTTGACATAGTGCCTCAACATCTACTAATTGACAAGCTTAAGGCTCCCCGTTTTCCAACCTTGGTGGTATCGCTTGTGATGATGCTTTATGAGTGCATTAGTGGAAGGATATGTAAGAGCGTTGTTACATATGAGGGAATTCATAGTATTATAGGAGTTAAATGGGGTTGCCAATTTCATTCCGGGGCTAGAAATTTCATTCCACTTGAGCATCACATACTACTCAAGAGCGTAGTCACCACACGACATGGACGTGACCTTACTAGTTGGGCATGGCCATCAAGTGCAAGTAACATCTAGACTATGCATAACAAACATGTCTTGACCTAACTTAATCCAAACACCTTATAGTGAATGGAATGTCGAGTGTTTGTTTTACCATAGGCAATGCTACACAATTGCCACCTAACCATAGAAAACCTTTTGTCACCTCCCTTGAGCCAACAATACTTAAACAACGAACTACCCAACATGAGATTGTGTTGTCATCCATTTAGGCCAATACTTGATAGTCCCTAAAAATCATGTCACTACTTCACCAAGCATTTACATACCTTCAGTGCATTCATCAACATTATTTTTCAAGCGTGGATAACACATAATCCATCATATTTCCAAATTGTACCATCCTCCACTGAAGCCTGCTATGCAACACCTCATTGGTCATCCACCCTACTCAACTAGGAATCCTTAGTCCTCCTAGCCTACGCACTAGAACGCCATCCTAACCATCTCGCGACTTCTTGCAACTTCCACCCATGAGTTGGTCATTAAGGCTATCAAACATATCAAATCACCATGCACACTTATACAAGTTTACTTGACATGTAGGGTTCTATCACTACCAGTGGCACCTCAAGTAGGGTCCTTTCATTCTCCCCCACTTGAATTGTTGGCATCCTAATCAACATAGTTCCATCGACTCCTTTGGTCAAATGTGTGTTGGTGATTGAAGAGACACTTTTGTAATTACCACATTCGAGTGTGGCTCTAATACCATTTGTCATGAGGCTAGACTTTTCATTTCACTTGAGCATCCCATACCACTCAAGAATCCTAGTCATTGCATGATACCAACATGACCTTACTAGTTGGGCATGGCCATCAAGTATCACATGAACTATACCTAACCAACATGTGTTAACTAAACCAAAGCTAGACACCTTAGAGTGAGCATAATGTCAAGTGATGCTACACCATTTCCACCCAACCATAGACAACATTTTGTCGCCTCCCTTGAGCCAATGGTACTTGAACAATCAACTTCCCAACATGATATTGTGTTTCCATCCATTTAGGCCAACGCTTGATAGTCCTTGAAGATCATGTTTCGGCTTTAGTAGGAATTCACATACCTTCAGTGCACTCAGCAACACTATAAGGAAACCATGGGTAACACATCCATCACTATCTAGGAGCTTCAAGAGATAATTTCACAAGATGATATTTACAATATTAATTTGCATACACCAAGGCCAATTTTGAGAGAATGGATGAGAAGATATGGTAAACCATTTGGGATTAAAAGCCTCTTAATTTATATTAGTACCTCGGCACCCCTCCTTCATTTCAGGAGAACCTAAACCGGTGATGGAACCTATCAGAGGTAGAGGATAAATGGGTTAATCCATTTCAGATAGTTTGGTCCTTCAGATAATCATTCAAGGTGAAATATTTTTCCTACAAGATGGTTTTCCAAGGATTTCCCAATAAGGAGAGACTCTCTTGATTGAGTTTAATAGATGCATATTGTGACCATCCCAGCACTGTCCATCACCAATTTTGGCACTATAAAGTTGCCCATGATAATTTGAAGCTTGTTTAAAATCCCTAGTAGTCTATCTTCCTTTATACCAAGATTCAATGGAAAGTTGTCATTCTAGGAGTGTTGGCACAGGGGCAGACCCAGGGTTCAACGCTTCAACAACGCACAAACAAAACCCTAACTACAGGCCCTTTCGGCAACACCTGCGAAGCAGGCGAAGTCTCACCCGTGGTAGAGGCAGGCGAGGTTACAGGACTCAGGTGTTTGTAACCAAGCTGGGACATAGATCTGTGATTCACAAAGTACTTAGAAGATAACATGCATTAGCTTATCAAATTTATTCACATCACAGAACAAACCCTAAGGATAGATCGACACAGTAACAATGAAAAAATACACATTGCACTTAGCATCATAAGTTGTATCTAGCACATTCAACATAAATAATGAATTAAGCATTCATAGATCTATCTATCATATATAACAATCAGTGCACTAAGCAGATTCACAACATAAACATCATAGCACAAAGCGAACCATCAACACATGATATATGTGGTTCACCCCAGTGTGGGGCTACGTCCACCAGCTGCTTCTTCTTCTTTATTAGGCTTCAATATCTTACATTTGTTTTCTCCTATGCATTAAGCCACAGAGCCAAGCTTCGCACCGGACATATGATCTGCGCACTAAGCACTAGATCCACCTTCCCAAAATCAAGTTAAGGCACAGAGCCAACTCCTCTATCAAGCACAGAGCCTTACATGCATGTTATGTTGCACAAAACAACTCAGAACTACTTGCCTCTTGCACTTAGCCAATTAAATCCCCTTCTACTACTACTCATCCTTACAATCGTATTCTTATTTATACTTTTACATTTACAAAGAGGCCTAATCATGGGTAAACCCATGGGGTGACATCCCATAAACCTTAATACAAAAACCCTAATGAACCCCTTGATGGATCCACAAAGCCAACAAAACAAGTGAGATCCGCGATCTCAGCTCCGCCTGGGCGCTCCATCTTCGATCACTGTGTCGAAGTCCAAAAAGTGGTCAAACTCGACCAAGATTTCCTCAAAACTTGGTCAAGGGCCAACAGGCCCCCAACACTTACCTATGACTCGTCCCAATTCACTCAGATCTAGGCGGTGCTACTTCGAAGGCCTCAAGATTAGCTCAAGCTTCCTCAACTTGCTTCTTCGCCTGAGCTTCCCGCTTAGCGAACTCCTGGATCATTTGCTCTGTAGCATGCCCTTTCAGGCATTCTTCCACTGTTGTAACCACTTGGTCTAGTTGCAAACCTTGTCCTTCGATTTCTTCAAACAACGCACATGCTTCCTCCTGCATCGGTTGTAGTCTCTGTGTGACTTCCATTACTCTGCCTTGGATGGAAATAATATGTTGTTGGGTCACACATTGTTCATGTGATCTCTTCATTCTCTCGACTGCAGTGAGTGACTTCATCTGCACTTGAACTGTCAGTGCTTGTTGATGTGCCTCCTGTAGTTGCGCGTCCAGCTTCCTAAGCTATGGATCTTCTGTGAAGCATTCATAGGTATGCACACTTCTGTTGCTTAGCTGCTTGCATTCTGAGGCGAGGTTTCTTATCCTTTTGATTATTCTCTTAGCGGCTTTGTCCCTATGATCACGCACTTGCTGCAGAGTGCTTGCTTATACTACTTGGATCTCCAACTCTTTTACCCTTGATTGAAGTTCTTGGATGGCCTCGACGAGCTTCATCACTTGAAATTTGACTGCCTCATGTTCCTCCTGTGCCAAGCCTGGCACAGAGCAAAGTGCTATGCTCACCACTTCTTTGACTGTAGTCTAATCTACGAGAATTTGGTCCTTTTCCCTCTGTATCTTCACTTTGTCTTCCTTGAGCATCGCCTAGAATTCATCTTTCTCGTTTTCATAAGCGGTTACACAGTACCACACAACTCGTAATTGTTCCAAGATCTCTTATTTTTCTTGTTTGAAGGCTTCTATATCCTTCTCCTTCTCTTCTAGGACTTGCTGGAGTCGAGCCTCTGTTGCATATGCAAGTCTTCGAATTTGGGTTGGCTCATCCCCCAACTCTACAGTCTCTGATGAGGAAGGCGCAGTAGGGACTGCGCAGACTGAGAGGATAAATTCATGTACTTTGCTCAATTCCTTTTCTATCCTACCATATAGTTCGTCCTGCTTCACTCTGTATCTCTGTAAGAGATCCTCTTATTCATATTCCATTGCTCCACAGACTAGATTGATATCATCCTCTGTGAGCGTGGCCTCCATCTGGGGCTTACTGGAACGAGTCTTGTTTCTTGCTGAAGGTTCTTTGTCACATACCCACTACCTCAATCAAATTTTTCGTTGATTTATGCAGAATCAGAACCCCCGAATTACCTATGGAGGCCTAGCACAAGCTAGCTCTTTCTCTCTCTCTCTCCATTCCCATGTGATCGCGGGTCATGATCACGGTTCAAATAAACGCAGTGCCTCTTTGTATTTCGTGCCTCGACGCTACAGTGATGTCGAATCGTTCGACTTTGCAACCGCCGAACCCCGACAGGGATAGCGACTGGCCAATAGGGACAAATCCCTATAGGTTTAGCAAATGGCCAATAGGAGAAAATCCCAACAGGGCTAGAGAACAACCAATGAGAACAGGCCCTGTCGCACGGTTAAGTGGAGTACATGTGGCAGAGGGGAAATGCGACACGGTAGTCAATAGGACAAGAGGGGGCCCCATTTCACACGCCACACTATTCCAGACCCC
>ML829932.1:124829-141692 GCA_009831015.1 Picea engelmannii | reverse complement strand
GCACCTCCCAACTGATCGAATAGATCATCGATCCTGGGCAAGGGGTACTTGTTCTTTATGGTTACTTTATTGAGTTGTCTATAATCTATACACAGTCTAAGGGTGCCATCCTTCTTTTTCACAAACAGGACTGGTGCTCCCCACGGGGACACGTTGGGTCAAATATAACCCTTATCCATCATTTCTTTCAATTGCAATTTGAGTTCAACTAACTCAGGTGTGCTCATCCGGTAGGGTGTCCTAGACACCGACACCGCTCCTGGTGCGAGCTCTATCGAGAAGTCAATGTTTCTTCTCGGAGGTAGACCCAGTACCTCTTCCGGAAACACGTCTTTGTATTCTCTCAGGATAGGGTGATCCTCAGGGATTGGTTTATCACCTTCGATTGTTTTCGACACCTGTATTGCATATAGGGGACACCCTTTTCGGCAATACTTTCTCATTTGCAGGGCTGATATTTGCCTCACCGAGACCGGTTTTCGGATCCCTTGGAGGGTTATCCTTTTTCCTTCTTTGCTCACACATTCTAAGGTTTTATGGTAACAGTCAAATTTGGCTTTATGGGCGGCCAACCAGTCCATACCAATCAACAGATCGTATGATCCCAGGGGTAATACGTTAAGGGTTGCTTGGGTGGGGAATTCTCCCAACATTAACTGGCAGGCTGGTATGACCTCTGCTACCCTTCTTTTGGTGCCAGTGGCTAACTGTACCAACCATGGCTTGGTTTATTTTTGTGGCTGTAGCTTACACTTACCATAGTCTTAGGGGCTATATAACTCAAATTTGAACCAGGGTCATCTAAAACAGACACTAGATGGTTGAAAATCATACCTTCTATTTCCACCACTGAAGCTTGGTGGTCAGCATGGTTATTATCCAAGGCTGCATAAATCTGCGGCACACTCCTTGCCACATCATTGACTGTGGTAGCTTCCTAAATGTTATAAACTTTCCGACTGTTCTGTTGTCGGTGTGGACAGTCTCTCAGGAGATTCTCTTCTCCGCAACCCCAACATTTCAGAGGTTCTTTCTTTGGGTTATTAGTCTTCACTGGTATAGGTCCAGAAGTTTTATTTCCATCCACTGAGGGAAAGTTCTACTGGAGTACACTCCGGGTTGGAAAGTTCATTCTGGGGTTCTTCTTGTAGTTCTTAAATCCTGAGGATTTGATCCCCTTTTTCTGAAATTTCGAACCATTCTTCTATCTCCAGTCTCCACGAGACTCTACCCAATGTCCATATTGTTCATGACAATATGTTGCCTTTCGAATAGTGTCTTCTAAGGTCTTTGGCTCGTCAAATTCAATTCAGTTCCGATATTCCTTGGGTATCCCACTGATGAAGCGTTGCGCCTTTGCCTTCTCTGCTTTGATGTAGGGTACATATCTCAATAAGTCGAGGAATTTGTTGACATATTCCTCTATAGTGAGTTGCCCCAGTTTGAGTTCATAAAACTCTTTAGCCTTCTCATCGAAATATTTTTCTGACAAGTACTTCTTCCGGAAGTACTTTTCAAACTGTTTCCAGGATAGGTCCTCCTCGCGGACCCCTTTCACATTCTTAAGATCTTCCCACCAGATGGAAGATTTTCCGTTCATATTGAAAGTGGCCACTCGGGCCTTCAAATTCTCTGAAAAGTCATGGAATCTGAAATATTTCTTCAGTCCAAGTAGCCAGGCCTGGGATTCCTCTCCCTTCTTTATCTCACCGTCGAAGGAGGGAGGTTTGGCCTTTCTGAATTCCTCAAATTTATGACCCTTGGAAGTCTTTTGTTTCTTCTATTTTCTTCGAGAATAGGAACTAGTCCTGCTACTGGAAGAGCCTTCTGAATCGCCAGCTTCCTTCTCAGTGGAATCGTCTGGCACTGGTCCTTTACCTCTAGGGTGGACCTTTCTTGAGGTTCTCCTCTCAGTATGTCCACTGATACAACCATGTTTCTGCATCTTGGGTTCATGCTGCATTTGTCGCTGTAGGTCAGATAAGCTCTACAGTAAAACTGCATTAATTTCGGTTTGCTTTTCTTGTTCTTTCATCATCCTTTCATTGTCGGCCTTGCAGCTTTGCAATTCAACCATGAGACTCCTCACAACCTTGGCTAGATTTGGAGGGGTTCCCATTGCTCTTCTTTCGTCAGACTCTTCGTCTCTATTGCGGGAGCCTTCTCCCATCTCTTGGGGAGTCACCATTTTCTGCGTCTGTAAATTCCCGCGGTTGATCGTCCACTTGAGTGAAAAGACAAATGCTAGTTATTAGTCAAGAGTTAAATACATTTTACAACCTGCGCATAAATTTATAACTCTTTCACATGCATACACAGTAGGGTTCTCGTTTCCAAGTTTTATTCATGGACAAGAGAGTTAAGTTAGGGGGTTACTCCTCATAGGAGTGCTTCGAATGGAGATTATGCACAACTCGTTCATGATCCCAATCAGGCCGAGTGTTGTAACCATGCTCTGATACCACTTTGTCACATACCCACTACCTCAATCAAATTTTTCGTTGATTTCTGTAGAATCAGAACCCTCGAATTACCTATGGAGGCCTAGCGCAAGCTAGCTCTTTCTCTGTCTCTCCATTCCCATGTGATCACGGGTCATGATCACGGTTCAAATAAACGCAGTGCCTCTTTGTATTTCACGCCTCGACGCTACAGTGATGTCGAATCGTTCGACTTTGCAACCGCCGAACCCCGACAGGGCTAGCGACCAACCAATAGGGACAAATCCCTACAGGGTTAGCAAATGGCCAATAGGAGAAAATCCCAACAGGGCTAGAGAACAGTCAATGAGAACAGACCCCGTCACATGGTTAAGTGGAGTACAGGTGGCAGAGGGGAAATGCGACACGGTAGTCAACAGGACAGGAGGGGGCCCCATTTCACACACCACACTATTCCGGACCCCCCCCCCCCTCATTAAAGGCATAATGGCAAGGGGAGTCCGGAATTCACCTGAGCACCGTTGATCAAGGTGAATTAATCTCAACCGTTCGAGAGTTGCACGTCCGATTCCGGACCCCCCCCACCACCGCTAAAGGTAGAACAACAAGGGGGATCCGAAATGAAACCTCAGTCGTAGATCTGGGTGGGTGGATTCTGGTCGTCCATATCTGCTCGTTACTTATCTTAATTAGCATTCACGCCCTAGCTTAAAGCCAACATCTCTTCCTCACATCGGACGGTCGTTATAGACCCTGAGATTCCCCGAAGAAATCTCGTTCGTTCATCGGGACTTAGCCACATGCTAACGTCTCGACATTATGGGTCGAGATTTATCAAGGTGAAGGCCCGAGTTCTTGTCAACGGAACTCCTGAATCCCCAATCCATGATTTCCCGAAACGGGTAATCTCTCGACAGGTCGCCTCCTTAAATCGGTCGGTCCAGATCTAACCTGGGATTTCCACCATGGAAAGTCCCGATCTCTTGTCATCAAGACTCTCGATCTCGTGATTCCCGATTTCTCGAAATGGGTAATCTCATGACACGTGGCCTTCTCAAATCGGACGATCCACGACTGCTTCGGGGTTTCCACCATGGAAAGTAACAATCCCTTATTACCAGGACTCCCGATATCACGATTCCCAATTTCTCGAATGGGTAATCTCATGACACGTGGCCTTCTCAAATCGGACTATCCACGACTGCTCTGGGGTTTCCACCATGGAAAGTCATGATCCCTTGTTACCATGACTTCTGATCTCATGATTCCCGATTTCCTGAAATGGGTAATCTCATGACACATGGCCTTCTCAAATCGGATGATCCACGACTGCTCTGGGGTTTCCACCATGGAAAGTCTCGATCCCTTGTTACCAGGACTCTCGATCTCGCGATTCCTGATTTCCCGAAATGAGTAATCTCATGACATGTGGCCTTCTCAAATTGGACGGCTCAGATCTATTCCGAGGCTTTCGCCCCTATACACTGGGGTCTTAACCCTCAGGTAACTCCTGACAGATCCAACGATTGTTGTGTTTTCCAGCCGAGATCTGATGGCTCAGATTGGCTCCTACCCGTGCATTCTTCCACGACTCCCTGGACGTGGAAAAATCAACGGTCCAGATACTCTCATGGACCTTGGAGATATATGATCCTGAATTCTTCACTGCCCACGAAGACACAAAAAACAAAGGGGTAAGGCATTTAACACCTTACCTTCTCCTACCAATCTAACGGTCGGGTGTGACCGCAGATTTCCCGACGGAATCTCGTCCATAGATCAACACCTATCAGGGATAACGTACTTAACCTTCCAGCTTTTTCCTCCGATCTGACGGTCGTGAGTGGCCACAGATCTCCCGACGGGACCTCGTCCGTCGATTCGATACTTCTTCCTTATGCTGTCATCTCGGGTTTTTCAAGAGGATCGTTCCTCCTCGTGCAGGGTTACTAAGGTCTTACGCCTTCACGTTCTCTTTCCCAGTTCTTGATGGGCTTTTCAAGGAGGGGATCTCTATGGGGAGGTTTACCCAGGGTGCTATCTGAGATATATAAGGGTACCTTTCTCCCACGAATCAGACATGCAGTTTGAATTAGGTCGGTAAGCACATAAATAGAGATTCATGAGGACATAAGCCATATGTAGTCTTTTCATACAAATATACAACTACTAGTACTGATCAAAACACCATACAAACATTCTTATAATGAAATCGTTCACAGTTTCACAGCTTATGAGAATAATTATCAGAATACATATATTTCAAGATGCCAAAGGAAAAACACTTATCATAAAGTAACACCAGAGGTTATGCAACTACTGAGAGGGGTGCTCGTTTCCACCCAACCGTAGGCTCAATGACTCCTAACGGATTTACCACTAGCCACCCCCTAACTGAGACCACGATGTTGTGAGACTGCGTCTCTGTCTGCCAGTGAACAGGAGTGAAGGTTACTCTCCTTCCTCTCTGCTATCACTCACTCTGCATATTTCCAGAGTTCTCCCCCTCCCCTCGTGTCTTCCCCCTATCACTTCTACCCCACGCCTTATCCTCTTGCGAGGTTGCGTATGGAGTGATTTCCCTTGCACTGGTCAGTCATGATGGCTCTACAGATGGGCGGTTCACCTCCCCATCCCTCATTAATTCTCGAGGAGCCATCAACCTGCCAGCCCGCGAGACATTTAATTCGGGGCCAGCGAGCCGCTTTTGGTTCTCTGGGCCAGTGAAGTCCAAATACGGTATTAATTCTCGGTGGAAGTTAACGCCACCTTTCCAGGTGCCTTCCACCGCCATCATGGTCTCTTTTTCTACACATCCCCTCTCAGCAGTCCTGCAATATAAATTCATAATGTTATTCACATTTATTGACCTTTTCCATAAGGTCCATTCACATCACATATTCACATTCATGAGTTTGCCACAGTTCTAGCCAGTCCAATTATTTTTACAAACTTGGGGAAACAGTGTGTTACATTTTTGCAGCGAAACCTTCCTCTTCTTCAGTGCTTTTGTCTCGGTAGGGGGATCCTTCGGTGGTGTAGCTTCACCTTCTCCTTGATTTTCTCCTTCTTCCCCTCCTACTTCTTGATTTACTTCGTCTCCTCCTCCTCCTCCTATGGGCGAGCCAGGTCCATTTTCCTCTGAGGTGTTGTCCTCCTCATCAGTCTCTATGTTTTGAAATACCTCCTTTTTCTTTTTCTTCTTCTCACTTGACTGTCCTGCATGTTCAAACCGGGTGACCAAGGGAATTCTTATGATGTCAAGGTCGGAGAGTTCAACATCATCAACCGGTACACGGAACTCCTCCGGCCACTCCTTGGTGATGTACTCCATGTCTTCATCGGTCATCTTGTAATAGGACTGTAATTCTTCCTTGCTCTCATCTCTGCACACAGTGATATAAATAAAATGTGGATCTACGCAGAACTTAGCTAGTGGTCTATACTAGTGTAATGTGCACAGTGTCATTCGTAGGAATGACTCAATGGAAACCTTCAGTTGCTTATAGTAGGCACGGAACATGAAGTTCGACTTCCATTTCTTTGACGTGTCATTCATATACCATAAGTTTGAGAACTTCGCGACCAATGACTCCAAAGGTTCAATCTTTGGGAAGGTAGCTCCTTTCGGCATTTGCCAAGTGACAAATGCGATCAACACAAGTAGCCAGCTAAAGTGAAACTTGTATCCCTGATCCTGCACTTCGCGACAGTCCTTCTCAAGCTCGTTGATGAGGTAGCTCGGCCAATTCATCTGCATCCCCTCCATGCATTTCCCTGCGAGGTCCACCGCGAACCTAGTGACCTGTGTGGGGCAGTTCTTTCTAACGAGCTTGCCAGCTATAAGTTGGCAAGTGAGGTGCACAATGCCATCCTGGATAGAGTTTACCTTGTAGCCTTGCTTTCCCTTCTCAACCTCGTCATATGCCTCCTTAATGTGTTGTGCCAGGGAGCAATCTGAGGTCTTCCCTGGGTAGAACTGCTAAGGGTCAGGTCCCTACATGCTCAATCCTGTGATCAAGTGGATCAACGTCGGATCCATAGTAATCCTCCTGTCGCGCCACAGGTATCCACCATGATAGCACGACAAGAGGAGTTTAACGCAAGTGTTAACATCCTGATGTTGGCCAAAATGAGGAATCTACATGACATTTAGTATCGTGGATTGTGCCAACTCCTTAATCCAAGGCTGGGAGACTATTCCAGGCTTCTTCCCAGTTGTCTTCATCAGGTATATATGAGGGGTGAGCATTGTGTAGTTCTTTATGTCTCCAACTGGCTTCCAACTACATGTATCCCCTTTGGGATGTATGCGACGATCAAAGTGTACTCATAGTCTCGTGGGATGATGTCGCAGTTAACTGCGCAAGCCAAAGGTGAGATATAATCAGGTAAGATTGACGAGATCTGCTTCGCATTAGCCAGATCGTTGCGATGCTTACTTCACTTCTCAGTCACGGGGTTAGTACGGCCCAAATGTTGTGCAGTCGAAGGGGAAGCCTATAGTCCCCTAGTCGACAATGCCTGAACACCTTCAGACATAGCTTTGTAAGACATAAACTTCTTAAGGACCTCTTTGATGAACTTCTCTAACTCAGTTTGTTCGCTTGACATTCTCACTTTTAAATGCATAAGTCAGGGTAGGATAACAGACAGACTGGGTAAACAAGAAGATGGTGATGTCTAGGTTCTGAAATCACAATTCGACACACAATCAGTTCTTTTTTAGAAACGTTAATCATGGATGGTGAAAAGTGGTTTCGTCGCAGCGTCAGATGGGTTAAATAAGAGAACATCGTAATAGATTCTTCCAACTGTTAGGACTGCTTCCATCAATGCGAATATTTCCATTATGGTGCAGTCTCAACGTCCCAAATACGGTCTATTCACCCATAAATGTGTTTCCTAGCCATTCCAGAGCGTCATTCTAATGGTCGAGGCACCTCCAATGGTCATATAGCTTCACCAAGGCAAAGTCCCATTCTGCATAGTCCTGCGGTTCTGGCTAGGTTCAAATCCTGCAAACCTACCTCCTGCAAAGTCTTCTTTGTAACTCCCTGTAGCTTTTCCAAACTGACTTTCTTCTTACTGAGCTTCCTTTCTTTCTTTCCTATGATCTGATTCTCTCTAACTGTTTCTGGATTTCTCTTTTCATTATTATTCTTAGTTTCTCCTATCGTAGTGACTTCGCAGTGTTGATGTACTTCTAATGGGTTCAAAGTTAGTATCCTTTCCCTTACCACTTCTTGGGTGGATTTACTTTCTTCTTGCATGGATTGTTCCTTCAAACCTTCTTGCGTTATTTCAACCTCGATAGCTAATTATCTTGCCTTCTACTGCTTCGACTTAACTTCTCGTTCTTCAATCAAACGATCTATTTTCCTAGCTATGAAATCCCTTAGTTTTTTATTTTTATTTTCTGTAGCTTCTTCCTCTGCTTTCCTTCTGATATGATCCTTCTCAATCCAAGTCTTTCCTAACAAAAGAGGGAAAGGGGCGTTGTTCTAAACAAACTTAATGACTTCAAATTCATCTTCAGTCAATGTTCCATGAATAATAACAGGTACATTAGTAACTCTTCCACATAGGGTTATCATATTTCTTTTAAACAAGCCTATCCTTCCCAGTGAAGGTACCATAGTAGGCTTTCCCAAAATTTCCCAAGTGCCTTCTGTCATAATATTCACTGGTGTTTCCTCATCCAAGAAATATTCTATGTCGAAGTCTCTTATTCTTGTATCTATGCATTGTTTTTCTTTCATGATCTTTGGTAAACTGACATCTTTGTGATCATTCATTGCCTCTTTTAACTGTACTAATGTAGTTTGAACTTCCTCTGATCCTTTCTCCGTCTGATCTTCTAACATGGTCTTATTCTCTTGACTCATGTTCATTTGTTCAACTTTAGCAATCATCCTCGGGCAATCCTCAACCTTATGACCAACAATTTTACAACAAAGACAAATAGGACCTAGACTAGGGCATTCCTTAACAAGTTGTCCCGGTATTCTACATTTATACCATAGGGTAAATCTTCTCTTCCTCTTGTATGTTCCCCAACTTCTCATGTACTACGCACTAGGATCACAGTGTTGGACCTGCAATCTGCAAAAATTCTTTCTAGGTTCCTGCATCCAATTATTAGTCCAAAAATTCTTTCTATGCATAGGAATAAAATATAATTCTTCATTTCTATTAGACTTACTTAGATCAATTCCTTCTCCCTGCTATGCCCTAGCTTTCAACCTAGGACATAATCTATTATACATACCTAAATTCATGATTTCGAAACAAAATTTCCACTTATCTTACTCTTATCAAAGTGAAAATCTTTACCTCTTTCAAGATCTTACCTCAGATCGAGTTTCTTTCTTAGCACACAACTTCGCAAGTCAAGTAGAATACTGCACGCTACAGCATAATATCTACACACAAAGCTTCTCTTTTCTTTACTTCAGTTCCCAGCAATCACAGTTTTAGGTCTTGGCAATGGAACCAATTGTTGGCACAGGGGTAGACCCAGGGTTCAACGCTTCAATAACGCACCAAAAAAACCCTAACTACCGACCCTTTTGGCAACACCTGTGAACCAGGCGAAGTCTCACTCGAGGTAGAGGCAGGGGGGTTACAGGACTCAAGTTTTTGTAACCAAGTTGGGACATAAATCTGTGATTCACAAAGTACTTAGAAGGTAACATGCATTAGCTTATCAACTTTATTGACATCGTAAAACAAACCCTAAGGATAGATTGGCACAGTAAAAATGAAAAAATACACATCGCACTTAGCATCATAAGTTATATCTAGCACATTCAACATAAATAAAGCACTAAGCATTCATATATCTATCTATCATATATAAGAATCAGTGCACTAAGCAAATTCATAGCATAAACATCATAGCACAAAGAAAACCATCAACACATAATATATGTGGTTCACCCCAGTGTGGGGCTACGTCCACCAACTTCTTCTTCTTCTTTATTAGGCTTCAATCTCTTACATTCATCTGTTCCTGTGCACTAAGCCACAGAGCCAAGATTCGAGGTGATCTGTGCACTAAGCACCAGATCCCCTTCCCAAAATCAAGTCAAGGCACAGAGCCAACTCCTCTATCAATAATGAAGCCTTACATACATGTTTTGTTGCACAAATGAACTCATAACTACTTGCCTCTTGCACTTAGCCAATTACATCCCCTTCTACTACTACTCATCCTTACAATCTTATTCTTATTTATACTTTTACATTTACAAATAGGCATAATCATGGGTAAACCCATGGGCTGACATCCCATAAACCCTAATACAAAAACCCTAATGAACCCCTTGTTGGGTCCACAAAGCCCACAAAACAAGTGATATCAGTGATCTATGCTCCACCTAGGCGCTCCATCTTCGATCACTTCGTCGAAGTCCAAAAAGTGGTCAAACTCGACCAAGATTTCCTCAAAACTTGGTCGAGGGCCAACAAGGAGATGATAGGTGTTTTTTGTCATTTTTCTTCAAAGGATTGGATTTTGGCATTGTATGAAGGTTGTTCCTCTAATATTTTATCAAAGTGGTGATGTGAGGTTATTTTTCAATAAATATCTCTTCTCTCTCATTGTTTTCAAATAAAGGTTGTCGTATGTATTTACGTTGCAAATAAGAAATTTTAACAAGCTTCTCTTAAAGATCTACATGGGTGTTCCATTGAGGCCCACTCTAATATAAGATTCTTATTAACCTTCAAATAATGTTACCTGGTTGTGCTTTATTGTAATTTTTTATTTATATATAGAGTATAAGAAGCATTTTTTCAAAATAAATAAATAAATAAACATGAGAATATTGAAAAAATAAACATTTTCTCTTCCCATATAAAATATAAATGAAAACTTAGTACAATAGATAATTGTTACAAGTACATAAAAGGAAGTTGGTGTACTTGTGCATATGGAAATCAACTAATTGTGTGTTTTAGTTATATCGGTTGTCTTAATAACTAACCTAGTGATAGCTTTTCCTAAGAAGGTTATTAAAATATTTGTTGAATACCCAATCCTTAGATTGTGTTAATTTGTAAATGGTATTGTAAATAATAGAAATGAAGAGTCATAGGTGATAGGAAGAGTCACCTAGAAAATGAAGACCATCGGTCATCTGATTGTATATTTATTGAGGTTCCATGTTAATGAATCATCAAACGTGGAGTTAGATTTTATGTTTATACCTAGTCTGTCAGTGGTCTCAGAGCTAGAGAATGTTAATGTAGATTTTAACCTTGTACAATTAATTAATACAAACAAATTCTTAATAAAACAATGACACACACACACACACACACACACTACATAGAGATTTTTACCCTTTTTAGAGTCACACCTCTAATATTTTATTCATAATATTCATTGTTTACAATAAATATACATATAGGATCCCGTGGAATCCAAAACCCTAATACATTGGACCAGATTATTCAACAACCCTAATTCCTAAACCAAAATTAGAAAACCATCAGAAAAAATGATGTGCCAAAAAACCGCCAAAAACAAACCAATTTTTTTTCTCGAGGGCTCCTGCCCCTGAACCCATGCAACCCTCCCAGCTGGGGGGTGTTAAGCACCTGCTAGACCCCCTTTTCTCCCATATCAGTGGACAGTACATGGTATCAATTTTCAAATAATATAACACATACCCAACATTCTCCCACTTGTTGTTTTCTTTGCATACAGAGTGCAGGATTACATAGTCAACAATCCAGGGCAGAAATTCCCATAGATCCTCTACACCAAGAGAACTTCTCATTGTTCAGATATTTTGTTAATGAATCTGCAACATTCTCCAAGGTGTCCACCTTCATCAACAACATTGTTACACACCAAAATGTCACACTTAAGTACCTCACCCTAAGTGTCGCAAATGTTGTAAAAGTGTCATACACACCTTGCTAAGTGTCGCATACACCTTGACACCATGAAATAACATATGTCACAATCCCTAGTCAATGTGGAGGAGAAATATTTTATATGAAGGTCAAAATACTAGGTGCACATGAATTATTTATTAATATTCATAAAAAGGAAATTAATTTAGTGTGAGAATCCGCCTCACATTTAGTTTCCTAATCTCAAGGAGAGGTTGAGAATCTCATGGATGGATGAGATATTTTCTCAAACCAAAATCCTAATTTGGTCGATTTTGAGAGATATTTCTTCCTTAAAATCCTTGAGAGATATTTTCACCCTAAAATCCTTGAGAGATATTTTCTCCCTAAAAATCCTAGAGATCCCATTTTAGTGGATCTAGTGAGTGATCTTCTCCATGGTCGTTAAGCCTCCAAATCCTATATAATGGGGGATTTCCATGGAGAACAGAAGGGAGGAGTAAGCTTGGAGATATCATACTTATGATCGTGGGATTCATGCAAAGGTTTGGATGAGGATATCTTGGAGGACTGTTGCATCATCATCCATGTTTGTAAGTATTCTCTTTAGGTTCTCATTTTAATATACTTGGCCTATTTCCTTCAAGCTTGTGTATTCTTGCATGTTATTTTCTATTGTTCCTTGTAGAATAGGAGTTATTTGTTTCTCTTTGTTGTCTATTGCATTGTAGGTATCCAGTTGCACTAAGGAATTTTGAGATCAAGCTCGGATTGGACGCAGCGAGGAAAAACTTCGAAACTAGGCGCATCCCACCTTTTCTCCCTCTCTTGATTTCTTATTAGTTAAACTAAATTCAAAGGGATGTTAGTTTCCACTTGTGTTTTTCTGTCTTGGTTTAGGGATCAATAATCCAAGGGAAAGTTCACCTATCCACATGGGAATATTTATGCAACATAAAGTGGTGACTCCACTGGAGAAGGACATTGACTTGTCTTTCCTTGGATTGTATGAGATTTTTCCCACCTTTAGATCATATTTTTTGTTTGTTTCTGATCTACTTCCCTTTCTCTCTTCTTCATTGAAGATTTCACAGATTCTTTGGCAAAGTATTCTGAGTTTTTAGCCTTTTTTTTGAGTTTTTGGGAAGGGTAGCGCTCCTCTACTGTGTACACCAGAGACTTGATATAGGATCAATTCCCCCTATAGTGTATACCGGAGCATTGTAGCACTTTGTCCCTTTGGAAATAAGAGCATTGATCTCCTTTTCTAGGTTTTTCTGCCCTTTTTTGCTCACTTTTTCTCAGTCTAATCATGAGGAGCTTTTTGCTCAGAGACCTTTGAATACTTGACTTTGTTTTACTAAGAGCTTGACATTTATCATTCATTTATGTTTATCCTTTGAGTCTGCAAATTTTCTCTTAGTTGTGGTCCCCTTGGGTTAACAAGATCCCTTGGTTCTTTTTTCCTTTTGGGTTTATCTGATCTTCGTCTCGTAAAGCTTTCAGATTGCTTAATTGTTTAGGATTGTTCATCAACTAAGGCTTGAAAAAGTTGCTTGGTATTGAGCCTTCTTGTCTTCATTTGAAACATATCGATTTTATGGATGATTAGGACTCTTATGAAAACCTAGATTGATTTTTGTTTCTTGTTTCTCTTTGTTTGAGGATTTTCGTGAGTGTTTATCTTCTTTCTCTTTTTCATCTTTGAGTTCTTGATTGAACGTGTTATCATACTTTTTTATTTCAGTTCTTGTTATCCTTTGAGTGCATTCTTTGTTTCCATTTTTTTTTCTTTGTCTTTTGTATCTGCATCTGACTCTTCCATTTTGATTGAAAGTAATGAAGCATTAAAGGATTTTCATTTTCTTTGTTTTAAAATCAAATAAAAAAGATAATTGTGTTCTTTCTTTTGGGTAGTGTACATGGATGATTTTAAGGATGGACATTCATATTAAAATGTAGAAACCTTGGCGAATCTTACTAATCCTTCATATGCCAACTATAAATGATTGGCGATATTTTGTAAAAATATTCAAATTTATAAGGATTTTATATAGTTTTTATAAAATTTTGGCGATTTTTAAGGTAAAATAATTTTTTCCTATAGAATTTGGGCAAATAATTTTTAAAATAGTGAATCTCGATTTTGGAAAAACCATGGAAAATTAGCCCATGAGCGAAATTTAGCCCCTAAAACTACCCCTGGTAGTGTAGTAGATTGCATTTAGAAAACTATGTTTGGGAATTGGGTGTTTTTGTTGAAGAAAGTTGAACCTCTTCTCCATCCCGTATGTAGGATTCATTGAAGAAAAATATTTTCATCTCATTAATTTGCATTTATTTGGAGTTGAGTCTAAAACATCAAAAGTTTTACTTTCGCACCCTTGAGTAAACAACATCCCAAAAATGAATAACTTATAAAATTGATCACACACTTTTATGTTATCTAGTAGTGAACCTACATTAGCTTAAAGTGTAGGGATTTGGAATAGGTTGTGAGGATAAATTTCCAAATTCATAAGACAAACATATAATATTGTGCTAGGGAGCAGTAAAACCAATTGTTCATATAAGAATAGTTGGGATCCCCCTCTCACACAAGGGTTAAACACGAGGTTGTGTGTGGGAGAGAAGTGGATATTTCCCCTCTGAAGCTTAACCCACATAGAGGAAAGATCGTATGTTGGGGGTTCTTCCTGAGAAATGACTGGTTTCATTTGATCTTGAAGCTTTGTGAAACTTGAATCCGTTCGGGGTTCTCAGTAGTATTTCGGTCCACTTGTCTTCAATTCTCTTGAAGAATTTCAGACTTGTTATCCTTCCCATACGTTCCTTCCCGACTGTCGATTGTACCCTCCTGGAGGCTGACTGCGAGTCGGTAACCTTAGTGGCCTATATCTATAGGGTTAATAAACAAGGTGATGGTGAAGGGGAGTCTTAACCGTACCTGGGTCAGATGTTGGTCAAACTCACTCAGGCTCCTTGTAGGATACACCCACAAGTAAAACCATGTGGGAACTTTCACCAAGGTGTAAGTTTGTTAAGAAGGTCTCCAATGTAACTGATCCACCTGCTCTATCCCATCCCCTTCCTATATTGATCTCACAATGTTGGATTTCATCACCAACTAGTGGTTTCATTGTGGGAAGGTTTGTTTGATTGTTTGCTTATTACATTTCTAGTGTATGTTGTTTGTTTTCCTTAGTGGACCTTAGGTCGAGTCAGTGTCAATGGCATCCATTTGTGGGAGTACCAATTAAGGAACCCCTTTTCCCAAGGAACCTTTTTCTTTTCCTTCTTTTGGAAAAGTTGGTCCTCCGTGCATTGCCACAATGAGTCTTCCGAGACTCACCATCGGGTTATCGATTTGGTTTTTCCCCACTACGTCGATTTTGAATTTTCCTAGTGCTTCGAATGCACCTAATGCTTCAGATGTAAGCACACCACCCACAAATCAACCTTATGTCGACCTTTCGCCTTCTTCACCCGTCAGGTCTCCTTCCCTTTCTCCTTCTTTTCTTAATAAAATCTCTAAAGCAAGTAACCAGGTTGATAAGAAGAAGAAACAAAAGGGGAAGAAGAAAAAGAATTAGATAGAGACCAAGCCTCCAACTGCATCAGGTCATGTTGGAACCAAGCAACCAACTATTGGTAATTGTATTGGGAGTGTTGATAAATTTGACAAGTCTAAAACGAAGAATCCTAAACCCAAATTCCCTTGCAGGCTTTGTAAGGATGACTACTTTCTGAGGGATTTACCTAGTCTTCCCAAGGTCTTAGAAATGTGGCATTCCACATCATCAACCCCTGATGAACATACTAGTGACACCCCGTCAACTAGTGACATTAAGGTTGGTAAGAAGAATAGAACTATCAAATTTCCATGTATGTTATGCGAAGGTGATCATTACTCTCACCTCTTCCCTCATATGGGTGAGGCTTCTTATCTTTTGGAAAATATTCAACTTCCAATTGGTTATCATGATAATATCTCTCCCAAACCGTCATTAGTTAATGGACTGGTCAATATGGTTCCATCCCCGGCCAGTCCGGTTGATCAGTTGGTCAATCTGGTTTCATCCTCGGTTGAACCACTAACCCAAGTAGATGATCCAATTATGTCATCGATCAACCCGACTCTTCATCTGAAAAGTGAAACCCAAGTGACTAATCCACTCCCTTCATCGATAAACCCCACTCTTCATCTAAAGAGTGCCAAAGTGGTCGATCTGGTTCCGTCATTGGTCAATCCCACTCCTCATTCAAAGAGTGGGATCGACCAATGTTACCCCCCCAATGTTATCATCCCTCTCGTATTGAAACCAATGATGTATTTTTATTAATCAATGTATGTACATATTACAATACTAGGCTCTTGGAATTTAATCAATACAGTCTCTCCAACCCAAAACATTATTGGCTCACCATTCTAAATCACATTTGCACAATTATATTACAATTTACAGGGATTACAACTTGGGATATTACATAAATGGTATCAAGAGGTGAAGAGGGTGAAAGGGAGAATGTGTGAGTGGGAAAGGGGGGGAAAGAAAAATGATATTTGATGCGATGGGGGTTAAGGAACAAATTTGTTCATGCTCTTTCATTTCAACCATGTCTAACTCCTTCCCACAATATGAAATATGAAAAGAGGTGCATGGGGTGAAAAGGAAGTTGAAAGGTGGAAAATGAAGAAAGGGATATGATTTCATGAGAGGTGAAGGGGTTAAAGGGGGAATGTTGTTAATGTATTTTAATTTCAAACATGTCTAACTTATTCGTATAATTTGAAAGGTGAAGAGAGGTGAAAGGTGGGGGGGTTCTGGAGGGGGAAAGAGAGGGATATTATGTGAAGATATGGGGAGAGAGGAAGAGAGGGATATGATGTGAAGATATGGGGAGAGGGGGATATGATGTGAAGAGACGTGAATGGGGAAAGAGGAAAAGGTATATGTTGTGAAATAGGAGGCTATGATTTGATGAGAGGTGAAGGGGGTGAAAGGGGGGAAATAATATATTTACTTGCATGTCATCCATGTTTAATTCCTTCCTATAATTTGAAATGTGATGAGAGGTGAAAGAAGTGAAGGGGAAAAGTAAAAATATGAAAATATATATAATGTGACAAGAGGTGAATTGGTTAGAAGAAGGTATATTTTGTGATGAGAGGTGAAGGGGGTAAAAGGTGGGAATTTTCTCATTTTCTTATATGTCAACCATGTTTATCTCCTTCCTATAATTTGAAAGGTGATGAGTGGTGAAAGGGATAAAAGGGAGAAGGTGAAAAGTGGACATTTTGAAAGAAAAAAAAGGACATGACTGATCCGGATTATTTTCGGCACGAAATGAGAGCGGAGATATAATAAAGAAATGCACAGAGATATCGCATATATCCAGTAATATAACAGAAATATATTAGAGATGCAACCATAAACATAGAGATACAGTAATACACGATTTCTATTAATGAAAGAAATGTACAGAGACTGTAAAAATATAGAGTGAAAGACTCGCTAGAATGGTGGCAGCTTATCTCTGAGAAGAGATGTGA
>ML829932.1:92256-109479 GCA_009831015.1 Picea engelmannii | reverse complement strand
TATATCATAACTCATACCGTTACCCATCAAACAAACTTGGGTCCATTACCCAAACCTGGGGTCTCCAACTTCTCATGGCCATAACTCTCTAACCGTGAGGAATTATGTGACATTCCACATACCATCGGAAATGAAATGACAAGCACTATCTATATGGGATATTTTCCCTGACAAAATCAATTTTCTTCATTTCATTATTCCACAATTAAGCATGGGTTCTCTTACTCCACAAAGCATCTTCCTGTGAGGGCTTTCACCATAAGGGGACCACTTTGGAGTTCATCCATATTTACTTCTTATCAACCATGACAAAACAATAATGAGTCATATTTACATAAAACAATATTGGGTCCATTACTCATGCCTTTGTGCTACGGGGCTTTCTTCAAGGGTTGACATCAATGACAACCAACCTTAATCAACATGTGTTTGTAGGATATGTACACTTGGAAAAAGGACATTTGTTCAAGTAGTGATAGTAGATCCAAAGGGATCATAGATCTAGTGCACTCAGAGGAATCTAAAGAGTTGGAGGCAGTAGTGATGATGTCTCCTACATTATATGACAACTCGAAATCAAATGAAACAATAGCAACAAGACTCCAGGTTTGCATATCAGGTTTGATATTTTATATTGTTGCATCTTAAGTAAATGTTGTAACTGGGAAAACAGTCTTTAGAGTTCTATTACTATTGAGTAATTTTTCTATCAAATGTTTAGTAACACTTGAGTATTATTGGTACGATGATAATTATGTAAATGCTCATTGTCTAGTACTAATGATGCACTTATTTACAAAATGAAATCAATCTCTTCTAGGAGATGTTCTTGGTTGTTGTCTCTGTCCTAGGTAGGTTACCTTGTAAATTCCATGGAGGTTACCATGGAAATGTTATTGTTTTGTTACAGGAAGGTTACCTTGTAAATTCCATGGAGTTTAACATGGATATGTTCTTGTTTTGTTCTGTTAAGGTTACCATGGAGGAATAATTGGTCACAACACTAGAAAAGCGTTGTTTGTGCCTCTTATTCTTGTTCCAAGCAGGTCATAGGTGATATCTCCAAGAAAGATCTATAGTGATGGTTGTGCTTGTTCTTATTCTAGGTAGGTCACTGGTGATAACCCTGAGAGGGAGCTATAGTGACGCTTGTAGGAGACAACATATTAGATGATCTCTAGTTTGAGACATGGAGAAGACTATCCAGACAAGAAGTTGTATACATGAAAATATGCATCCATGTACCGAAGTAGAAGAGGATGAAGTTAGAACCTTCTAGAAAGAAGGGTGCTTTTATGGGATACAAAGTGTCTCATATGGAGATTGATTGTGAGGAGAAGAAGGCTCTGAGAGATGACCATACATCTCCCTCTAGTATATTTTTTCATCCTTCATATTATCAGAAGGACTCAGTAGATCCATCAGGACCAATGGATCTACCTAGAGATGTTTTAGTTACCAGTTGGAGGCCAACATGGCTTCATGATACTTTGTAGGATGAAGTGAGGCATGCAGCTCCCTGTGATACTTTTAGGGAGAGAAAACAACCTCAATGATTCTCGATTTATATGGTATTGATGAGAAACATCATGAAGAGGATAAGGTGGATCCACTAGTGGTGAGGCAGGTAGCCCCACCAAGAACCAGCTCAGAAGGAGACAAATTTCAAAGGGAGTCATCCCTCATGATCTAGTAGGGAGGAGAATCTAGTAGATTAGACCTCAAAGGAATTCAGTAGATTCAGAGGGAGCATATGGATCCAAATATTGTATAGAATCAGAGGGATTCAAGCTTTAGAGGGATCATGTGAACTCAGAGAGAGATTGATATCATAGAGATTCAGTTGAATTAGAGGAAGATTCAATCATTCAAAGGGATTTCCCCCTTATATTCAGGTGGGAGAGAGACATATTCCAGAACTGACAAATAGGTGTCATGAGTTGAAGAGGCCTCTAGGAGATGTGAGATCTCCTGGAAGGATACACTTGTTTCAATAGAATTTTCTACAGTGAAAAATTAGGCAACCAATCAGGAGGACTGAGATATGGATTTTGTCTCAGTCACGGAGGGAGAATCTAATGAGGCAGACTAGAGAGCAAGACTTAATCCATATTTTTGGGATTCAGGGTTTACTAAGAACATATGCTTTAATACATATCTAATCGTGGAATCCCAATCCCCGATTTCCCGGAAAATGGAAGTTAGTAATTATTAAAGTGACAGAGGGAGTTGGAATTAGAGTTGGAGGTGGAGGATCTTGAATATATGTAATATTTCATGGTATTAGAGGTGTGACATATATCAAAAGAGATCTTCCTCGGACAGGGGATACTGATGAGGTTCAATATGATGGAATACAATTCCATGGCTACACCTATGGAGACAAATCTGAAGAAGTTGAGTGATTCTTCTTTAGAATCATATTTGGTGAATCCCACGATGTACACACAGTTGATTTGATCCTTGATGTATCTAGTTAAAACCAGGATGGATAATTACTTTGCAGTGAGCACCTTGAGCCAGTTTATGGTAGAGTCGGGACAATACCATTGGGTTGCAACAAATCATGTGTTGAGGTACCTACATGGTACAGTTGGATACAAACTCATATATGTATTAGGTGGTAAAGTGAGGCTGCAAGGATATACAAATGATCCAAGTGGATATTGGTGGCCACCCTCCAACTGGCTCCTCTTTTCAGTTTTTAGTGCAACATGTTCTTCTGTACTTCTTTGTAATTGAGGGTTCTACACTTATGAGACTTTATGAATCCCTACACATATTCTAGGTGGATACTAGTGGCCTCCCACCTAATCCAACTATCTTATTTTGTATGTTTTCATGTCAGTACATCTTGTTGTACTTCGAGGGTCATTTTGAGGACCTAAACAATGCTTTTTTGGCTCGCCACAATCAAATTGTAGACGAAGTCAGAGTTTGGCGGAGTAATGTGTATTTCTCGAAAATACCTTTACAGTGGGCTATCACATGCCTAAAACAGATATGGTATGCAAAATTTATGACCTCAGAAAGTTAATGTACTAACTTACCCAAACGGGGCCCACATGACTTTTGGTGTTTCATCTCCTAGGGTTAGGTTTTTGGATGTCTAGGTTTTTGGCATTCATATTTATCATAAAAAGGCCTTCAGAGCCTCATTGTAATCATCTTTTTGCGAATGAGTGTATCTGTCACATCTCTTCGCAGAGATAAAGTTGCCACCATTCTAGCTAGTCTTGCACTCTATATTTTTATAGTCTCTTTACAATTCTTTCATTAATAGAAATCAAGTATTGTTTTATTTATTTGTTTATGGAAATGTTCATGACTATTTCATTGTAATATCTTTGTTTTCATTTCGTTCCAAAAATAATATGGATCAATGGTATCAGAGCAGGTTGCTCTTGATCGTTTTTCAGCACATGTCCCTGACAAGGTCTGAGTATATCATGTTGGGTCTCGAGTTTGTCTCTCTTGAGGGAAATCACTCTCACAGACCCAATAAACCCTCGATGGCGGAATAAAAATAAAAACGACGAAGAAAAATATTCTATTAACTTGTTTCTTGAGAAAACTCTTGCGCGATAGAGGGACAAAATGATGTAGAATTTTGCACACATCCTTCAAATCCTGTCGATAGAAACATGTGCATCTTCATCAAGTGACCATTTTGGAGGAATCTCTCTCTTCAAGGTACAAGTTAATTTTGATATTCCCATATTTGAAGGTCAGATAGATGCGGATTCCCTAGAAAAATGGTTAAATCTATTAGAGGGTTATTTCTTTGTTTAAAACTTTTTCGATAAGGAAAATATCACCTTTTCACTCCTCAAGGATCTCCCCCATGTCAAGCATTGGTGGGAAACTTACTAGGAGCAAAGTTCCATAGAGGAATCTTGAATATATGGGGTCGAACCCACTTGGGATTTTTTGTGGATTCAGTCAAAGAAAAATACTATCATGTTGATAACTATGAAGACCAACACATGAGATGGACCACACTATAGCAAGAGAAGAGCCAAACAATGTCAAAGTTCACAAATACTTTCCATACCTTGCGCACCAAGCTGGGTATCAAATACTCCGAGCGACATCTGGTTTGAAATATCGTGGGGCTCTGCATAGGTACATCCAAACTCAAATGGATTTCCTAAACATCTCATCATTGGGAGCTACCTATCGATATGTTGTCAAAATCGAGAATAAATTTAGGCACTTGAACAAATGGGAATTCGGGTCTGCAAATATTCAATAATCAAAGAATGGTAAAGATGACCCTAACCAACAGCCTCTAGAAAACTAGTCCAAGACACAGGAAAAAAAGGGTAAAGTAAAGACGAAGAATGACACTGGGAAGTGGTGTGAATTCCACAAAATCCCATGACACAACACCTATGAATGTCACTCGAAACAATCATTGGTGGATGAGGTCAAAGACATGGAGCCGAACCCTAATTTATAATCCGATCCATAAAATAATGAAAACAAACATATCATTGATGCAGACCCCATTCCTATTGTCACGGCCACAACAATTCAGCTAGAAGAACTAGTAGATCATGAAGAGGGGGAGCACCTCTTCCATTCATATATGTGGGTGAAGGGGACCCCATTTCATTTCATTGTTGATAATGACAGCTAGAAGAACCTAATCTCAGCTAAGGTTGCCAAACAGTTGGGGTTGTCGACAACACCACAACCTCAACCATACAACATCAGGTATCTTCACCAGGGACAAGATCTTTGCGTCAGCTAGTGGTGTCTCCTTTCATATGGCATCCATCCCTTCAAGGATGAGGTAGTGTGTGATATTTCCCCTCTTGATGTCTGTGATGTTGTTTTGGGTCAACCATATATGTGGAAACGTCATGTTGTCTATGAGTCTAGACTCCGTAGTGTGATTATTACTCGGGGAGGTCATCTCTACAGGATACTAGAGGTAGTTCTGACTACTTCTCCACCAAAACAACACTGAAAGGTAATCTCTCATACTGTGAAATTCATCCTCTTCACAGTCTGTTCAAAGGATGCAAAGAATACCTCTACAACCACTACAGGCTCAACACCTTCTATCCAACAAAAATAGATTGTCGAAGAGATAGAAGATATTGTTTCTTCACCTACAATGGTGCATACACAATGTCCCATCCAACCAGAGACATCAGGTTGGTGGAACAGATTCAACCCCTCCAACAACAAGTTTGTGACATTCTTCCACAAGCCAAGAAACACAACTTCTCCAACAAGGCACACAACTCACCAAATGTCAGATTCAGAAAATGCTTTCCCCTCTTCCCTGGGCACTCAATGGAATGGAGACCATTTCTTCCCAAGGGGGAAGGACTGATCCAAGTGGATATTGGTGGCCACCCATCTGTTCCAAATGACTCCTCTTTTCAATTTTTAGTGCAACACGTTCTTTTGTACTTCTTTGTAATTGTGGGTTCTACACTTCTAGGGTTGTCTGAATCCCTACACATATTTGAGGTGGATACTGGTGGCCTCCCACCTAATCCAACTAGATTATTTTGTATGCTTTCATGTCAACACATCTTGTTGTACTTCCAGGGTCGTTTTGGGGCCCTAAATAGTGTTTTTTTGGCTCTCCACAATCAAACTATAGAGGGAGTTAGAGTTTGAAGGTGTAATGTGTATTTATCGAAAATACCTTTCCAACGGGCTATCACACACCTAAAATGGAGATCGTATGCAAAAGTTACGACCCCGTGAAGTTAATGTACTAACTTACCCAAACGGGGCCCATATGAATTTTGGTGTTTCATCTCCTAGGGTTAGGTTTTTGGATGTCTAGAGTTTTGGCATTCATGTTTATCATAAAAATGCCTCGAGAGACTCGTTGTAATCATCTTCTTGCGAATGAGTATAGTCGTCACATCTCTTCTCAGAGATAAAGATGCCACCACTCTAGCGAGTCTTGCACTCTGTATTTTTACAGTCTCTTTACAATTCTTTCATTAATAGAAATCAAGTATTGTTGTATTTCTCTGTTTCTGGAATTTTTCATAACTATTTCATTGTAATATCTCTGTTTTCATTTCATTCCAAGATTAATATGGATCAACAGATTTCAATTTGGCAACGAGTGCAATAGACAGATTGAGCACTTTGGGGTGTTGCTTCAGCTTGAGATCAATTACAATTTTAGGAAAGCAAGTTTCTGTAGCACTCAATACAACAGAGACGATGTATATCACAGTCGGTATCGCAAGTCGTAAAGCAATGCGGCTTCAGAAGCTTCTTGCAGGACTTCATCCGATACATGATGTGGAAGGGGGCAGTGAATATCTAGTACATATCTACAGATGAGAAAATTGCATATCATCCGATACATGATACAAAAGGGAGAAGTGAAGCTCCAATATTCAGAGATGAACTTGGCATGATGCAGAATGTCTCTCTCAATGAGAGGGAGTGTTGATGATTTGCAACATCGAGAAGATATTCACAAGGGTTTACATGTGGCCCATGCATAGTCTTCGAAGGAAAAAAGACTCGAGGTGATGTTGTTTCTCCAGGGGAAAGCATCAGGTGCCATTCTCCCATGATTTGTGGTTTAACTAGTGGAGAATGACAAATTCACTTACAGGGGTTTACCTGTAAGTGACACTCACTCACAAGGGTGTACTTGTGGAGGTGAGTGGCCCAAGCGTAGTCTTAGGATAGAAGACTCGAGGTGCTAGTATCCATCCAGTGTGTGGTTGCATCGTGCATCATTCTTCCAGGATTAGTGGTTTAACCAATGCAGATTGACATATTCACTTACAGGGATTTACCTATAAGTGACACTCACTCACAAGGGTGAACTTGTGGTGGTGAGTGGCCCTGGTAAGCATTGAGCAGACCTTATCCTAGATTGGGATGGAGACCAATGGAGATAGGATACCTTTGTCTCAAGGGTGTAATTATGGTAAATGGGCCCAGGTGTAGTCCTTACTTATAGGGGTTTACTTGTGGACTCAAGGAGCTTGATGTGCTTGCACGTGTTAGATAACATCGAACATCATTCTCCCAGGATTGGTGGTTCAACCAGTGGAGAATGGAAGATTCAATCACATGGGTTTACTTGTGGTGAAATTCACTCACAAGGGTGTACTTGTGGAGGTGAATGGTCCAGGTGTGGTCTTCTTTAAGACCAAAGGTGCTAAACACAGTTGTGTGGATATGGATCATCAACATAGCTCATGAAGAAACTTTTCTATGACAGAAGAAATACAAGTATGGATAATGTCTCCCTCATTGAGAGGGAGTGTTGAATTTTTTCAACTTCAAGTAGCCATTCTCCATAAGAAACCATTATAGAAGTCCCTGGAATGCACTAGCAAGAAACAAAAGACAAGAAGATCAAGTCGGGTCCATTGAATCATTGAAGAAACACTTGTAAAAGCAACAAAAGAAATAAAATAAAGTTAAAAGACAAAAATGACAAGCCGACCCTACAAGTAAATTAAGGTGACTTGACTAGTATAAATAAAGGCAGATTGATTTCATTATTACACATCTCACCATCTCTCCTCTTCTAGTGTGCATTAGCTAGTTGCAATTTCCAGTTGCCATTTGTGCCAGTTTTTTGGTGCGCTATATTGTTTTAGTGATGTGCCATACTTGAGGGATCTTCCTCACACTAGGGCAAATTTCTATGTTCTTGGAACTCTTCATTTGTCTGGTGATGTATTCATGAACTTGGATTGAATTTCTTCTAGAGAAAATTTTGTTGGGTTTTTCTCCCGAGTTCGTGTTTTCCTAAGATAAATCTTGTGTCTATTGTGCATGGCTATTTCTCTATGATTATGTTATTTCCGCTGCAGTTTTATTTCAGTTGTGATTTTCAGTGTGTAGTTAATCTATGATAATAATGGCATTAAAATCTGTTTGAAATCATAAAGTAATAATTATCAAATCTGGAAATTAGAATAATCATCAGTCATGTGGTTAATTCTTACGACAATGTATGTTATCTTAAAAATATATATAATAACAATAATAATAATAATAATACCATATGTTAGCCAAATATAGATGCAAATAGAAATATAAACATACCTAGAAAGATTCGATATCTACACATACAAGGGGGTCCCACAAACAAGGGAGTATCATACACCAATTTGGTGTCTAGCTTGGCTGTGACCTTAAAATTAGATTATTATTATAGAAGCTTTTATATAGAGAGATACAAATAGAGATATCATGTTTACACATAGAATGAAATAACATATATATGATATTTACAAATAAATATTGTTACAATGTAAATATAAATATCTTAACAATAATCAAAATTGTACTTTTACATATCCACAAGGTGTGAGTTCTAAGTTTTATTAAGTTGAGTGAGAGTACAAGTAGCCTAGAACAATCTTAAATGATGAAATATTTACACCATAAGAAATTAAATCACTCCTAATACTTGATAAATCTAGAGTTAAATTAAATCTAATTAATTATATTAAAATAAATCTACATTATTTATATAGTGAAATTACATACATTTCATACATGTATTAAGGGAGTGAGAGTTTCTTATATTACTATTGATTTAATGTCCATCTATTAGAATGAAAAAATCTAGTTGTATATTGAATGCATATTGAAGATATAAGTGTATCTTTCAAGATACAAAGTGAAAGGACATGCCTCACGTGGAACAAGAATTGATGCATGTCTTTTTGTTTTTCATAGGAGTTTTTTTTTTTTTTTAGATCTAGGGGAATCACTAACTAGCTGGGATTACCTCGGAGAGGTCCAAGTTCAAATACGGTTGGCTACCACTATAAACTCTAGGCTAGTGCCAATAGCCAGCAACCCAACGCCTAGCGGGAAACTATAATATTCCAGATATAAAAAGTATGCAGAACATAAATAAAATGCTAGAAATGACAGATAACTATCAATATAACCAGAACAACACCACAATAACACTGAAATGATATCAAAATAACACCATAAAGAGAACTTTGATTCTGAGAGAAATTTTCACAGGCCTCTTCGAGGGGGAAAAATCCAGTCAAGAAGAGATCTATTACAATAATATCCAAGATAGGGTTCGCATACCCTCGACTCCCATTTATACTAAATATGTCTATCAAAAGAACCATCTAGAGGAAGATCCTTCTAGAAGCGTAAGCTTCTATTAGGTCTTCTTACATTCGACTTATTCTACTTTATTGCAAGGCCTTATTAATATTGACCTTTATTACATCTGAATAAATTGTTCTACATACGTGAGGGGTTAGGTCCCTAACATGTCCTCCCCCTTAAAAACAACCTTGTCCTCAAGGCTTGAGATGTGGAAATTGCTGCAAAATGGTAGCTGGTTCCCAAGTGGCATCTGTTGGAGTTGTATCTTTCCACTGGACTAACACTTCCTTGATGGTTTGTTGACACAGGAAACGGTCACGCTGGTCCAAAACTGCTTGTGGTTGTATCCAAATGGATCATTCTTCATCCAACTCGGGAAGGTTGGTTTGAGTTTGGCACTTAGTTCCAATCACCTTCTTTAAGCGCGAAACATGAAAAATAGGATGTAGCTTAGAATGACTGGGAAAAGCTAAATGATAGGCCACCTGTCCCACACACTTGAGAACGGTATAAGGACCATAAAATTTGGGCACCAACTTCTGACAATGTTCGGCCTTGAGGGAATTTTGCTTGTAAGGTTGCAGTCGAAGAAACACTTGATCCCTTTCTGTAAATTGACGTTCAGAGCGAACTTAATCTGCTTGTTGCTTCATGTGATTATGGGCCATGACCAAATTCTCTTTGAGGGTATGGAGAATAGCCTCTCAAACTGTAAGTGTTTGGTCAACTGCCTAGACCTTTGAGACACCTAGTAAATATGAGAGAACTGAAGGTGTCTTTTGTCCATATACTGCTTCAAAAGGAGTCATGTGGGTAGTTGTATGGTATGAAGTGTTGTACCACCATTCAACTAGGGGTAACCATTGAGCCCACTGATTTTTATTTTCCGATGTAAAACACCTCAAATATGTTTCCAAACACTTGTTGACAACTTTAGTTTGTCCATAAGTCCGGGGATGATAAGTTGTGTTGATATGCAATTGGGTTCCTTGAAGCTTGAACAGTTCTTGCCAAAAATTGCTGGTGAAAGTTGGGTCGCGATCAGAAACAATAGAATGTGGCATGCCATGAAGCTTGAAGACCTAATCCATGAAAATTTGAGCCACATTGGATGTTGTAAATGGGTGTTGAAGAGCACAGAAATGAGCATACTTGGAAAGGAGATCGACTACCACCATGATGACTGATTTATTTACCTATTTAGGTAATCCTGTAATAAAATCCATAGTGATATCCCTCCAAATAATAGGTGGAATCAGAAGCGGTTGTAGTGTGCCAGGAGATTTGACTGTTTCTCCCTTGTTGTGTTGACACACATCACATTCAACTACAAAATTACGAATGTCTTGTTTCATACCATCCCAGAAAAAGGAACATTTGACCCTGTCATAGGTTTTGGTAAACCCGGAGTGCCCAGCTGTGGATGTAGCATGAAGCTCAGAAAGCACGGTGGATTTAAGTTTTGACTATTTACATAAATACAAATGACCTTTGTATCGAAGCTCATTATTAATCCAAGAGTACCCTGGGGGGACTGAAGAATTGGACTGCAATTGTTGTATCAGATGCAAACTTTTGGGATCGTGTAGCCATTCCTGGCAAACGACTTGGAGCCAATCTGGTACAATGAAGGAGAGAGAAAAAAAGGATCCTTCATCTTCATATTTTTGGGAAAGTGCATCCGCAACCACATTGTCTTTGCCTTTCTTGTAAATGATCTCATAATCATATCCAAAGAGCTTAGTCGCCCATTTTTGTTGCTCTGGGTAGGAAATGCATTGTTCCAGAAAATACTTCAGGCTTTGATGATCTGTCTTAATTTGGAAGCTGTGCCCCAATAGATAAGGGTGCCACAGATCAACAACATGCATAATAGCCAACATTTCCTTTTCATAGATTCATTTTCCCAAATTTCGTTCAGACAGTTTTTTGCTAGTAAAGGCCAAAGGCCAACCTTCTTGCATAAGGACAACGCCAATTCCTTTCCCTGAAGCATCACATTCCAAGAAAAAGGTGTTTGTGAAATCAGGAAGGGCCAGGACTGGAGTGGTGCACATGGCCATCTTCAAGGTTTGAAAGGCCTAAGCAGCTACTAGAGTCCAAGTGAAAGAATTCTTTTTAAGGAGTGCAGTGAGAGGTGTCGCAATCTTTCCATAATTCTTAACAAACTTGCGATAATAACCTGTTAAGCCCATAAATCCACACAAGCTTTTGAGAGTCTTTGGGTGAGGACAATCTTGCATAGCTTCAATCTTTTTAGGATCCACCTTGACGTCGTCCTTGCCAACAAGATGAACCAAGTACTCGACTTCCGAGGTGCCAAAAGCACATTTAGATTGTTTCAGGAAAAGTTGGTGCTGAGAGAGTAGATGGAGAACTTGATCCACATGAGCAAGATGGTCTGTCCAAGTTTTTCTATAGATGAGGATATCATCAAAGAAAACTAAGACAAAATTACGGAGAAAAGGACAGAAGACATGGTTCATGAGGCTTTGGAAGGTGGAGGGGGCATTACACAAGTCAAAGAGCATAACCAAAAACTCATAGTGGCCCTCATGAGTTATAAATGTATTCTTAGGAATTTATACCTCTTTCATATGGATCTGGTGGTAGCCAGAACGAATATCAAGTTTAGTAAAGAATTGGGCGCCACTCAATTCATCCAAGAGGTCATCAATGACAGGAATGGGAAATTTTTCTTTAATGGTGAGTTTGTTGAGGGCACGAAAGTTAGGACACATGTGCCAAGAACCTTCTTTCTTCATGACCATGACCACAGGAGAAGAGTAGGGGCTCGTACTAGGGTGGATAACACCTTCATTAAGAAGTTCTTAAACCATTTTCTCAATTTCATTTTTTTGAGAAAAGGGGTGGTGATAGGGACGAATATTGGGAGGAAGGCTTCCTGGTACAAGGGGAATGGAATGATCATGAACACCACGTGAAGGAGGGAGTCCATGGAGATTATAAAAGACCAGTTGATGTTTAGAGAGGATGGATTGGAGGTCTTGCGGCATAGAGGGTGTCTCAGTTTCTTGTATGGCATGAAGTTGGGAAATAACACCAGAATGGCCTTTTTTGAGCAACTTTTCCATGCGATGGGAACTAATGATCTCAAGTGAACCAGCGGTGATGCCTTGGATCTTATATTGTTGGCCCTCCTGGTCGAATTACATGGTTAATTCCTTAAAATCCATGAGAATGGGACCCAAAGTACTTAGCCAGTTTGCACCCAACACAATGTCACAACCACCCATGTCGATAGCAAACATATGAGATTTCAGGTGGTAGTCACCAATTTGGAGACACACATTTTCACAATGCCCTCCACATTTCATGGAGCCGCCATTGGAAATCATGATTTGGAAATTATTGTCTGCATGGATATAGCAATGTGTTTCTTGGGCAATGCGGCGATGAATAAAATTATGGGTGTTTCCACTATCAACAAGAATGATGACCTTCCTATGCTTGATGTAACCAATTATCTTGAGGGTTTGGGGGACAAAGAATCCAGTGAGAGCATTTAGGGAGATGATCGGTTCTACTTCAAGAGGGTCTGAGGGAGGGGTTATGTCAGTGGGTTCAAGTGACTCAGACACAAGGGGAGTTTCAACATCCTCTTCCGAAATATCCTATGAGATGGCCATAAAAAGATTTTGTTCCTTACACTTGTGGCCCGGAAAATATTTGTCATCACAATTATAAAAAAGGCCTTTGAGTTGGCGTTCATCCATTTCATCCTTGGTCAATTTTTGGATCGTTAGTGGAGAAGAAGGATTAGTGGGATTTATTGGTTTAGTGTGAGGAATAAAGGGGGGTTTTCAGTTTTGAGAAGAGACAACTTGTTGTGCTTCCTTATCCCTTTTAGTAGCCTCCACCCAACTCTAAGGCCGAGCCATGAGGACATGGGCACAAATCTCATCCTTGAGGCCACTGATAAAATATTCTAAAAAAAAATCATCCGAAATGCCCTATGTACAAAAAGCCAATCGCTCAAAAGAAGCTATAAAGTCTTCCACTATTCCATATTGTTTCAACTTTGTTAAATGGCCTAAATGGTTGGTGTTAGTGTCAAAGCGTTCATAAAGCTCTGCCACAAAGTGTGTCCAAGCAATATACCGTTGACGGGAAGTTTTTCTCCATTTCCATCATTGCCAACGTTCTTTATCTAGATGGAGAACACCATACCAAAGTTTGGCCAAATCATTTGTAATGTCGTACAAAGAGAAATAATGTTCCATTTGAGTTACCCAACCAGTGGGATCTAAGCCATCAAATTTGGTCACATCCACCCGCGGAAGGCGTAGGTCACGCTAAAAGTGATGGGGCTGAAAATGATGGGAATGAGAGGAAGTTTCAGCTTCGGTATGAAAAGGTGGGTCAGATAAAGGGGGATCTACAGGGATATGCAGCTTGGTGCAGATCATCGAAATGATAGATTCAAGTTGGGTAGTCATGTCTTGTTTGAGGTCTTCTTTGAGTTCAGTGATTGATGCAGCGATGGAGGAGTGCATGTTTTGATTGATGGTGGAAATATTGGCACTAAGTTGTCTCACTTCTTGTTGGGTCTCTCTGAAATTAGATTGCAAGGTATTGAAGCGAGCTTACAAGTCTTGGCTACGGGTATGAACCATCATGACGAGGGAACCGAAAAGAGGCGGGCGAGGTAAAATTGTTTTTTGAAAAATGATAGGTATGAATGTGATAAGGGAGAAGAGATCAATCCAATGGAATAGGTCTCAAATAATGGTGCAAAAATTTCCATACTCTTTACACCTACAGAGTTATACTCTGGTCTAAAGAATACTGCAGTGATGAAATGCCCAAATGCTTAACCAGGAAGAAATGTGTAGTGATTTGGCAACTTGAACACAGTTGCACAGCAATAGATCTTGTCTGTTTTATGTTTTGTTTCCATCCCCAAGGGTTAGGTATTCAAGGGTTCTATAGACTAGGGTTTTCCCTATGCTATAGCTCTCTGATATACGTGTGGGGTCCAATAGTAGTACTCGGCCCAATATCTCAGGGCACCAACTAAGGAGGCTAGACCGTGCCCTTAGCCGTACTACCCGACTACCCACGTACTAGAGAGTATCTTCCCGAGTGTTGTTCTTGGTGACACTATAGAATTTAGGCGGTCGAACGGTTTATCTAAAGAGGGCTTCAAGAAATCTAGGTCGGTCCATATATAGGTGTTGTCTAATGCGCTACCACTCGAAGGGGTACCAACAGGGGTTACAAGGGTAGCCAACAAATGTGCGCTTAAGAACCACTTGTATTTCCTACATGTATGAATCCCTCAACCGCGGTTTTATGCGCTTAACAACATATCTATGTAGCTTAAAGACACCGGAATACGTCTCTACCCTTAAAAAAATTAACCCACAATTTTCTGCTGAGGAAAGTGCTTTGACACCACTTGTAATATTCCAAATATAAAAAGTATGCAGAACAGAAATAAAATGCTAGAAATGGCAGATAAATAACAATATAACCAGAACAACACCACAATAACACTGAAATGATATCAAAATAACACCATAAAGTGCACTTTGATTCTGAGAGAAATGTTCACGAGCCTCTTCAAGGGGGCAACCTCCATTCGAGAAAAGCTCTATTACAATAATATCCAAGCTAGGGTTCTCATACCCTCGACTCCTATTTATACTAAATATGTCTATCAAAACAACCATCTCGAGGAATATCCTTCTAGAAGTGGAAGATTCTATTAGGTCTTCTTACATTCGACTTATTCTACTTTATTGCAAGGCCTTATTAATATAGACCTTTATTACATCCGAATATATTTTTCTACATACGTGAGGGGTTAGGTCCCTAACAAAAACTTATGACTTAGCAAGAACTGAGACATCCACAAGGGGGGCTTCTATTCTTCTAGCCTTATAACAACACGCCATAGTCTCATCGGAGATTTGAACCCAAGTAGAAAGAGTGCAAGCACAAATTCCCCATCGTTTCGTCAAACCCCCTCAACCTCATAGAAGTTCTCTTTCTTATTAGTTACGTCTTTAAAATTACACAACTACAAATTTTGTAATTTAGGATCCCTATCTCATTGAGTACCATGTCAATAAATCTAAGACAAACACCATGTGACTCCCACTCTCAATACCTTTTACATGTCTCTGGAAACTCTATCCAAAAAAATGGGACAAAGGGAAATCTAACACCATATGTAATTATTGTTGTTGCTTGCAAAACTCATGATTGGATTGTCTATTATCCACATTAAATTCAACCACGCATTGCACTATGAACTATCTAAAAAACTATATGCATAACGCAATCACATGGAAATGGCAATACAAAGTAATCATTGTCAGATAAATTTGACTTTTTGTAGTATATATATGTGTGTGCAGAATGAATAAATGGCCTACTAAGATCTGTTTTGCATTTAGTTCTTGTGATTATTGGAGTGACAGGTAGAAGCATGTGAGTCTGAATGAAACAAATATTGTGTCTACTTAGTCTGAGAGTTTTCTTAGGAAATTCCTGTGGCAGCTCCACGTATATTCTCATCACATCAGTTTCAGCCTTTTGAAGGCATCATAAACATCAAAGAATTTAGCAAAGAAATATTCTTTCAACATGCTTTCCTTTTCTAAGATCTATCATTGACCAGCTTTGGTTCACTCCCAACTCTTTTGGAGAATATTTCTTCCTTAAAAGAAAATCAAAGCTTGCAATTTTGGATTCCTTTACATGCATCTATCATGCACCTATCCAGCTAAATCCAAAACCCTCTCACTACCACTGGTTCCCTCTGAATTTTCATGCCATCTTTAAGCTCAAATCTAACAACTCTCGTGATGTAAAGAAGATGAAAACTAAATTTTACATTGTGTTCCATTGCTTCCCATGATCTTGGACTTTTTATATCATCCATCCCATTGAGAAAATTGGAGAATAGAGTAACCCTATCAATTATCCCATCAATTATTGTATTTTGGCTAAAATATTTGCCACAATGTTAGACATATACATCTCCAAGTGAACAAAGATCAAGGAATCAAGGCCAAAGCAAAGGCAAGTGGAGAAATCACCATACTAGTACCCATATCTTCACTTTGACTTCTATGGTTGAAGAGGCCAAGGAAAACAAGCTCAAAGTATGTTTTGTTTTGTGAACTTTTGCAAAACATTTGACACAATGCCTCAACATTTTCTAATTAACAAACTTAAGACTTTGGGTTTTCCAACCTTGGTGGTATTGCTTCTTTATAAGCCCATCATTGGCAAGGTACCTAAGAGTGTTGGTGTGTGCAATGGGAAGAGGAAGGCCCCACATAAGGACAAGGAGGTGGCCACAGGAGTGAAAAAAAGCCTTCTAGAGGTTGTTTCCATCTTCTTAGCAAACAAATGTGAGGGAGGAATTTGCTTTCTTTGCTGTTGGATTAGAGGATTTTGCAGACATGTCAACTTTGGAGGAGAGAAGCACCATAGACCCGATTAAATGGTGGACTTGTCATGGAGAAAATGGTGTATATTTCAAAGCCTTGCCACTCATATTCTATCACAAGTGGCAAACTCTTCATTAGTAGAAAGGAATTGGAGCACCTATGGTTTCATTCATTCAGTGAAGCACAACATGTTGGGATCACATAAGGCTGAGGATCTTGTATATGTGCATTCAAACCTTCGCCTTGTGTCTTGCAAGGGTGAAGAATATACAAGTGGACCTCATAAAGAGTGGGACGTGGATGCAGAAAACCCTAACTTAGAGCTCTCTCTTTTTGCTCTTGATATTGATGATGATGCAAGTGGAAGTGGAATTCAAGTTGCCTCTTCTTCCCACCGAGGCTTTAGTTCTGTTGAACATGCATCTTGTTCTAATTTTGATGATGAGGATGAGGATCAATATGATTATTGATATGTAATTGTAGTTGCCTTTAGCTCATGTTTTTTTTCACTTTCGACACATACAACCTCATTTATAAAGGCTGATTTTGGATGTAAAGCCTCATCTATAAAGACTAATTTTGGATTTTTCTACTTGCATCATGTAATGAATAATATTCATCATCTATGGGAATTAATATGGACATAGTTTTCCTTCTAAAATGTCATTAAGGTGTATCATTATGTTTTTCTTGCAAT
>ML829932.1:60894-76257 GCA_009831015.1 Picea engelmannii | reverse complement strand
GTGATAGTGTAAGTTGCTTTATGAAGTGACCCACTTTTATAAAGAGAAGTGGGGATCACTTTTACAATGAAGTTACTTTATAGCAGAAAAGATGTATGAAAAATAAATAACTCTAAAATAAAATATTAAAGCTACTTATAGTGATTCACTTTTATACTTGAAGTGAAATACACTTTACACTTTTAGCATGAATTTTTCAAAAAAAAGTAACAAAAGAGAGACTTGAACTCAAGACCTCTTACTTAATAAGGCAACTTTTAACCAAATGGTCTACCAAAACATATTGTAATGTTTAGAAGGAGGATTGGGGGTGTTGTTTTTGTTGTTTTTGTGGAAGATGGCCTTGGAAAGCATGCTAAAAAAAACTCTTTTCACACAAGAAAAAAAATTCTCTTCTCGATGACAACAAGGGTTAGATCTCGATTAGCTTACCCGGAAGATGCACATTTTCCTATCTGTTTCTGATTTTCTGAGATCACACAAGGAGCAGGGAAAAGAGAATACGTAGATCTAAAAGAGTAGCAACCCGAAAATAAATAATACAAAACCAAAATACTACTCTGCAAAAATTTTAAAAAATGCGTATTCAAGCTTTATACCTTTGGATCTGACTCTAATGGTCGTATCTTGGGCAAACATAAATATTTTCGAGTGAAACGAAAAAAAGTGTTCATGAATGAAACGAGTGCTCCAGACGCAATGGAACAGTCCTATTAGCCCAAAAATGTACAGAAATGACAAAAAATGGAGATGAGGAAAATCGGCTTCACGATCTCGATCTACAATAGGAGCAAGTCTTCAAACATGCTCTGATACCATGTTCGACAACATAGGTATTCCAACAGAGGAAGAACAACTTCAATAACCACTCACATAACCAGATCAAAGATCAACAGACCAATGTTTTCACGTGGTAAAACCCCTACGGGGAACCATCCATGGCCCCAACCAACACAACCACTTGGAGCAGTTTATTAATGCAAAAGAAAAAGATTACAAAGAGATTTTACAAGAGAGTTTCTCACAATTGATCATCAGAAAATGAACCTCAATGCTCTTTAAATAGAGATCATGGACCAATCAGGTGTTAAGCCATAGATCAATGGTCGTTAAGATCGAGGAGAGTATGAACCGTCAGATCACTCTACATTGGGAACATATTGTGATCGTTAGATGTCCTAACTACAAATGCATACTAATGCATACTAAAGAAACACACTAAGAAACACACTTTTACCTAACGACACATTAGACCAAGTTGTTCTTAACTAACTCCTAAGTGTCTAAATATCCTAACAAATTGGGTACTAGTTCCTGACTGTGATTTTGTTTAGGGCCCTGTAATCAATGTAGAGTCACCAAGTCCCATCTTTCTTCTGCACGAGTATAATTGGGCTCCAACAAGGTGAGGAGCTAGGTCAGATGTGCTCCATTTGAAGAAAATCTTGGATCTGTCACTTCATTTCCTCATTTTTCATCAGAGAGTGGCAATAGAATGACCCATTGGGTAGAGGTGCATTGGGGGTTATATCGATTGAATGCTTAACTTAACATTGCAACGATACCCCAATGGGTGAGGAGAATATTTCTTTTTATTCTTCCATGATATTGTCCACCTTATTTTTTTGTGTGGAGAGGCCATGTGCAGAGGCCATGGATGTAGTTGTGACCTTATGTTCACTTTGAGATAGAATCATGAAGAAGAAAAATTACTTGGTCTAGGAAATGACCTTCCTGCATTTCTTAGCAGAGATCAAAGAAATGGCGGTAGGCAGAGCTACCTCTAGTATCATGTACAATTGTTTACCCAAATTAATAATAACACTAAGAGATCTAGAATCATATATATCATTTAATTTCCACATGTATGGTTTGATTTAGGTGGATATCGATGGCCACCCATCTATTCCAATTGGTTCAAAACAATCTTCTGGCAATTTACTATTTTTAGCAGTTTTTTGGTTCCTAAACTTTCGGGGCCATTTGAGGGCCTAAATGAAGTTTTGTTTGGGATATATCACCTCAATGATAGTCAAAGGATTTGATTGAGCCCCGAAAATGAATCTCCTCAATGATACCTTTCCAATGAGCCATTGTGCGCCCCAAATAGATATCGTATGCCAAAGTTATGTCCTTGGGAAGTTGATACACCAAACTACCCAAAATGGGGTCCACAAAACTGTTGGCTTTTCATCTTCTGGGGTTAGGGTTTTCTATTTTCTTTATGTTAAAAATCCCTTTATATCCCCATTGTAATCATCTTCTTGCGAATTTGAGTAGTAGTCATATCTCTTCTCATAGATAAGTTGCAACCATTCTAGCAAGTCTTTCACTTTGTATTTCTACAGTTTTGTACATTTCGCTCATTAATAGAAATTGTGTATTACTGTATCTCTATGTTCATGGTTGCATATATGATATATTTTTGTTATATTAATGGATATATAAGATATCTCTATACATTTCTTTATTATATCTCCGCTCTCATTTTGTGCCGAAAATAATCCGGATTAGTGGTATCAAAGAAGGCTGCTCTTGATCGTTTTTCAATGCATGTCCTCGATGAGGTCTGAGTATAGAAAGTTGGGTCTCAAGCTTGTATCTCTTGAGTACAATTTCTCTCACATGCCCAATAAACCCTCCATGGCGGAAGAAAAGAAAAACGACAGAGCTGAAGATTCTATTAATTTGTTGCTTCAGCAAGCTCTCACACAACAGAGGGACAAAATGATGGATAATTTTTCTCGCATCCTTCAACGCCAGTTGATAAAAACATGTGAGTCTTAATCAAGAGGCCACTTTGGAGGTACCTCACCTTTCAAGGTACAATTTAATTTTGATATTCCCATATTTGAAGGACAAATAGATGCAGATGACCTAGAAAAATGGTTAAATATGTTAGAAGGTTATTTCTCTGTTCACAATTTCTCCGACAGGGAAAATATCGCCTCCCCACTCCTTAAGGCTCTCCCCCATGTCAAACATTGGTGGGAAACTTACTAGGAGAAAAGTTCCATAGAGGAGTCTGGAATAATTGGGGCCAAGCCGAGTTGGGATTTTTTTGGATGCAGTCAAGGAACAATATTACCCTGTTGGTAACTATGACGACCAATACATGAGATGGACCACACTACGGCAAGAGAGGGGCCAAACAGTGTCTGCGTTCAAAAATAATTTCCATGCATTGTGCACCATGCTGGGTATCAAAGACTCTAAGCGACATATGGTTCTGAAATATCGTAAGGCTCTGCATAGGTACATCTAAGACGAAATGGATTTCCTGGACATCTCATCACTGGGAGCTACCTATCGATATGTTGTCAAAATCAAGAAGAAATTTAGGCACCAAAACAAATAAGAGTTCAGTTCTAAAAATATGAAACAAACAAAATATGATAAATACGACCCTAACAAACAAACTCCCGAAAAATAGTCTAAGCCATAGGAAAAGAAGGGTCAGGGGAAGACAGAGAAGGAAACTGAAAAGTGGTGTGATTTCCAAAAAATCCCCTGGCACAACACTGATGAATGTCGCTCAAAAAATTTATTGGTGGTCGAGATCAAAGAAAAGGAGCCGAACCCTGATTCATAATTTAATTTAGGAAATAATGCGAGAAGATAGATCATCGACGCAGACCCCACTGCTACTGTCACGACTGGAAGAATTCAACCAGAAGAACCAACAGATTCTAAAGAGGGGGAGCACTTCTTTCATTCACAAATGTGGGTGAAGGGAACCTCATTGCATTTCATTGTTGATAGCGGAAGCCAGAATAACCTCATCTCAATAGAGGTCATCAAATAGTTGGGATTATCGACAATGCCACACCCGCATCCATACAACATTGGGTGGCTTCACTAGGGACAAGATCTTCATGTCAACCAACAATTTCGATTGTCATATAACATCCAACCCTTCAAGGATGAGGTATTATATGATGTTTATCCATTGGATGTATGTGATGTTCTATTGGTTCAACCATATATGTGGAAGCACCATGCTATTTATGAGTCTCAACCCCATAGTGTTATTGTTACTCTGGGGGTCATCTCTACATGATACTAGAGGTAGTTCCAACTACTATCCCACCTAAAAAATGCTGCAAGGTAGTATCTCATACTACAAAGTTTAGCTTCTTCATAGTCTATTCCAAAAGGTGAATAGAAGAACACCACTGCAGCCTTAGTCCAAACACCTTCTTTCCAACAGAAAAAGTTCGACAAGATTGAAGCAAAGAAGAAGGATTCCTTCTGCACACAATCATCTCATGTATCTAGACTGGTTAAAAAGGTCCAACCCTTCCATCCATAGGTTTGTGATAGCTTTCAACAAGATAAACAATGAAACTTCTCCAGCAAGGAAAGCAACTCATCAAGATGAAGATTCAACAAACGTTTTTCCCTCTCCCCTAGGCACTCAACACAATGGAGACCATTGCTTACTAAGGAGGAGCCTTCTAATCCAGATTATTTTCGGCATGAAATGAGGATATATAATAAATAAATGTATAGATATATCTCAGATATATAATAATATAACAGAAATATATCAGAGATAGAACCATAAACACAGAGATAGAGTAATACACAATTTCTATTAATGAGTGAAATGTACAAAATTCCACAAATACAGAGTGAAAGACTCACTAGGATGGTGGCATATTATCTCTAAGAAGAGATGTGATGACTACTCACATTCACAAGAAGATGATTACAATGAGGCTCTAAAGTCCTTTTTAACATAAAGAAAATCCAAAACCCTAACTTGGAAAGATGAAAAGGAAACAATTTTATGGACCCCATTTTGGGTAGTTTGGTGTATCAACTTCCCGGGGGCATAACTTTGGAATACAATCTTTGTTTTGGGTGCACGATAGATCGTTGGAAAGGTATATTCGAGGAGATTCATTTTGAGGGATGAATCATAGCCTTTGGAAATCATTGAGTTGCTCGATCCCAAAAAAAATTCATTTAGGCCCTCAAAATGGCCCCAGAAGTTTAGGAACCGAAAAACTGCTAAAATTAGTAAATTGCCAGAAGACTGTTTTGAGACAGTTGGAATAGGTGGGTCGCCACCAATATCCATCTGTATCATGGTTGGACTAAAATAACATCACAAAATTCAAGGGGGGAAACATCACACAATACCTCATCCTTGAAGGGATTGTTGTCGTAGGGAAGACGACATTGTTGGATGACTCGAAGATATCTTCCTTAGAGGATTCACCTGATGGTGTAGGGATGTGGGTGTGGTTTCATCAGTAGGTTCAACCACTTGACGACCTCTACTGGTATAATTTTCTTTTGAATTCCTCTATCAACAATGAAATGCAGTAGATCACCCTTCACCCACATCTGCGACTGAAAAATGCATTCACCTTCCTCTGGTTCTTCTGGTTCACTTGGATGGACCTTGGTGGTAGCGGAAATGAAATTGGGTTCTGCATCAATGATTCGCTTCCCCTTGTATGGATCTGATTCAGAGTTGGAACCTACCTCCAACTCTAAGGCTTTCATCTCGTCCACCAATGAATGCTTCGAGCGATATTCATCGTTGTTATGCCAGGGGATTTTTATATGGAATTCACACCACTTCCTAGTGTCTTTCTTTGTCTTCTCATTATCCTTATTTGTTTTTGGATTGGGATGGTTATCCTGAGGGGGTCCATCCTTGCTCTGTCATTTTTTCTATGGGTTGGGGCCTCTTTTTCCCTGCTCCAATTGTGAGGAATTTGCAAATTCAAACTCCCACTTCTTCTATTTAAATTTATGCTTGATTTTGACAACAAATCAATAAGTCATGCCCAATGATGATATGTCCAGAAAATCCGTTTCTATTTCGATGTATCTATGTAGAAATTCGTAGTACTTGAGCACTAGATTTCATTCGAAGTCTTTGATACCCAACTTAGTGCACAGGGTATGGAAGATATTTGTGAACTCTAGTACTGTCTGGTCCCTTTCCTATCACAGTGTGATCCATCTCGTATATTGTTCATGATAGCTCCCAACATGGTAGTAATTCTCCTTAATAACATCCCTAAAAGAATCCCAAGTGGGTGAGACCGAAAATATTGCAGATTCCCCAGTGTCCTTTTGCTCATAGTAAGTCTCCCACAAATCCTTGACATGGGGGACAACTTTAAGGAGTGTAAAGGTAATATTTTATCTATCAGAAAAATTATGGACCGAAAAAATACCCTTCTAGAAGATTCAACTATTTATCTACAACATCTTCATCTATATGGCCTTCCAATAAGCGGATATCAAAATTGACTTGTACCTTGAAGGGGGCGATGCCTCCAAAGTGACCACTTGATGAACATGTGTCGCATATTGGCAACATTTGAAGGATATGTGAAAATTTATCCATCATCTCGTTCCTTTGTTACACGAGAGCTTCCTCGAGGAATAGTTTAAAAGGATCTCTTGCTCCATCGTCTCTCTTTTCTTTCACCATGAGAGGTCATCGTGATCAACGGGGACAGTCTTGCAAAGACTCAACTACTTCGAGTCCAAACTCCTTGTACCCTGACCTCGTTGGGGACATGCATAGAGAAACAAATAAAGAGAAAGCCACTTTGATACCATTGATCCAGATTTATGAATGGAATTAAATGAAATACATATGTATAGTAAAGAAACACACAAAGATACAATAAAACTTGAAACTATAAAAATGCAGACTGAAACAAACTTGCTCGAATGGTGGCATCTTATCTCTCAGAAGAGATGTGATCGCTACTCTCATTCATAAGAAGATGAGTACAATGAGGCTCCAAATTCATTTTTAACATAAAACATAAATTAGAAAACCCTAAACGTCCAAAACCCTAACCCGAAGAGATGAAACGCCAAAAGGTTTGTGGGCCTCGATGGGGGTAGTTGATACGCCAACTTCCCGAGGGCGTAACTTTTTCATACGATCTTTGTTTGGGGAACTTGATACACCATTGGAAAGGTATAGCCAAGGAGTACATGTTTTTTTGGCCTAACACCTTCTTATGATTAAATGTTAGGCATTGTCGAGCCCAAAAAATGTCTTTTAGGGCCTCAAAACGACCCCAAAATTCTGGGACCCGAAAAACTATAAAAAAATTGCCAAAATGGAAACTATTATTTTAGCCAATGGAATAGGTGGGTGGCCACCTATATCCAATTGGATCAAAACAATATGAAATCTCACAATGGCCTCTCTCCTTTATATACAATCCTTAGGGGTCACCATAGAAGCCCCTCCACAAGTCAACATAAAATAAGGCTTTCTATGTGGGTGTGAAGCCCCTACACAAGCCCAAAAATCCCATCACAAAACCAACAAAGCCCCAAATTCATTCTAGGGAGGTTTTCACCAAACCAAAAGTGTGATGTGGTGCTCACACTAATTCCTACATTCCTAACACCTAGGGCCATGTGATAATTCCTTCCCGAAGCTACAAAAATCAACACTCCCTCTTAGCGAGGGAGGTATTCTCACCACACTCCAAAATCACCTAGAAGTAACTCTATCTCCGCATTGGATCCACTACCACAAATGATCTCCCATCCACCTGATTGGTTAATCCCTTTGTCACCGAAGAAAATTCTTCTCTCAAGTCCTCCTGACCAGTTGCATCATCAATCACTGATGAAAATCGTGTTGTTTGGTATGATCCCATCTTGGAAGACACCCTGCTCCTCGAATCCTCATGAATTTGAACCTCCTGTATGGCATCCTCAAAACATGAAAAATGCCTGATAGTCTTAGAATATGCCTCTCTCCCATATGGACCTGAAGGTTTTCTTCCTCTGAGTGTCCTGAATTCATATGAATTCAGACTCCCTGTGAGTCTACACGAACTCCAGAGCTACCTACTCCTTGTCCACTATCCTCTGCATAGTCCTGGGAGGCTTCTCCTCCCCACTGGATCATGAGGAATGAATACCTATAAAATTTGGCTTTATTTGAGCTGGAACTACTAGTGGGGCCAGCTGCCTCACCACTCATGGAGCTACTTGCTCCCTCTGTGCTACTAGTGGGGCCACCTGCCTCATCACTGGTGGAGCCACCTGCCTCACCACTGGTGGAGCCACCTGCTCCCTCTATGCTACTGGTAGGGCCACATGCCTCACCACTAGTGGATCCACCTGCTCCTCCTCATCTGTCTCTTTGCTCCTGCTGGTCTTACCACACATAGTCTGGCCCCCTTAGCCTATAAAGGTTTCCTTCTCTAACTCCAAGAATCACCGTTGATATGAATCTAGATCATATGGGCACAAACAACACCTTATTATATAGAAATAATATGTGGTACCCATTTCTCTCAATCTTCGAGACTAAGAGAACACTCCTCCCGAGTTTTGGAACCCATAACACATTTGACGCCCTCAACACCTCGCCTGACTCCAATCGAAACGACACTGTACCAGATCCTCATACTGCATGTTTGGATCTCGCTCCAATATCCACACACATCTTTGAGCCAATCTCTTTGAAAGTGTCAAATAACTCTCTGGTACATTTCATATGGAAATATTCTCTGTTATCCACCAACCAAGTCCCCCTGCTGAAAAATGCACCTGAAAGGGCAAAGATCAACAATATATCCCTATGGAACCTGTATGCAACCTCATCAACCTCTGCTATCGATGCCTGCTTCCTTCTTCCCCTTCCCCTCCGGTGTGGATGTTGTAAAGCATAATGACCAAAGTCATGTCACTCAAAGCATCTGATCTTACTAAGATCCTTCTTCCATCTCGATTTTGGAGATGCTTCTCTTTTGGGAGAATCCCTTCTCCCAGAAGAACCCCTTCTCCCAGGAGAACCTCTTCTTCCCTTCCTAGTGCGAGCTGCAAGGGCTTAGTTCTCATCACTGCTAATCTTCACCATACCATCCATATCATCCCTAGACACTAACCGAGTCTCCTCCTAGATAAAACCATTCCATATCCTCTCAAACCCTGAGAACATCTCTTGTGCACAAATCCCTTGTACAAAAGGTTACCAAAACCTGGGAAGACTGACTCAACATGCAATAACACATGTCCATTCTAAAACAACACTGCATAGACCTACTCCTCAATATCTAAGGCTGAGAACACACTCCTGGCACCCATAGCACATTTCCCACTTGCAAAACATCCCCTAAATCCATATGGAATACCACTGCTCCAAATCCCTGTACTACATGTCTAGTCCTACTACCAAGATCCTTATATGTACCTAATTCAGACACTATGAATCTCATGAAAAATCATGTGCCCCTGTCATGTGTTGGTGGCTCCCACTATATGAGAACCATGCAATCCTACAAGAAAGGAATCATGCTCATCCAAGTCACGACCATCCAATAAACTTGTTCCCAAGTCCATCATCCAAGTCACTAAAAGAATCTTCATGTCTACACATGCTACAATTGAACATGTGTCCTCTCTATGAACAGTGTCAAGCTGCGGATGGACACTTAGTCTAGTCCACTCTAGACCTCCGTAACTCATCTTTGTAAGTTTCCTCATCCTCCTGGGTCAAATGCCTCATACACTGTCGTACCTCAACAATGTGCAACTCTCCGACCCAATGAATATTCTATCTCATCAACCTGACATACACACGAAGTTATCTCATCCATGCCAAAGAACCCAAGCTTCACCCATTGTAAATCATCATGACAAGTCACCGGAAGTCCATCCATAGGGTTGGAAATATTCCATACAACATATTGCTCTGATTTGGTCTCTCTTCCAATCCACCATAACTCCTAACCTGCCACACCACTGAGTTTCAATAGTCCACAACTTCTCGTCTATACGGTCTACTCCATGTCTCAAACCATAGACCATCTAACATGTTGCTACCCGCAATAGTCAATGTAGCTCTCTTTGAGAGCTAACTCCTCAACATTGTTATAGCTCCCTTCATAGTTTTCACCTGTGACCTACCCAGAACAAGAACAAGAAATCTGCAACCAACTGTAGCAGCCATGTATCTCAAATATGATCTCCTTCTCTTCATATCCCAAGATTTTATACCATGTCAATTTTCACATGCAACTCTATGTGAATAATTTTCAAATCTGAAAATTGCTTCCTAGTGATCTAACATTAAAGCTCTGGTTGTTATAACTGAATAAATTTACATTGAAAAATTATTGACTGAAATTATATGCAATGGAAACACAACAGATCAGAGATGAATCATCAACACATATGAGACACAAATTTCATTTCTGTAACCTTGTTAGCTTCAAAAATTCCCAGGGCAAAACCAGTCCGCCCAACTAGTACAATATCACCAAATCTGAGGACAACCTTGTCCTCTTAGCCAATACAAATATCACCAAAATCTGAGGACAACCTTGTCCTCTAATAACCATACAAATTAGAAAACCAAACCTCAACAAATCCCTGGAAATATCTTATTCCCACAAATCTACTGCAGACCTCATGTACGGCGTATTGAAGTCACCTGTTAGCCTATGGATCTACACCTTCCCAGGAATCTTTTTATGGATGTACAAAATTGTTCCCACTACAAGCCATGTACGTACGTGACTATTTCCACTGCAACCCTGACACATACATGATTGTTCACATTGAAACCCACATACATGCAGGAAAACTGTATGAACCCTTCCGTATGAATTTCTCCACTCATACAATTTTCTTCCTTCTGTGGTTGCCTCTCTCTCCCACACATACAATGTGATTTTCCTTGCCAAGAACATAAAATAGAGAGTACTCAACCCTAGTCCAGATTTTTCACTCTAGAAAAATTTCCCTTTGTTGAAATCACAAAGCCTCCTAGCACAAGTGCAGTCTCACTTATGCTAGCTCCATCATGTCTCCACACATAATATACACAATATGAAATGTCACAATGACCTCTCTCCTTTATATACAATCCTTAGGGGTCAACATAGAATCCCCTACACAAGTCAACATCAAATTAGGCTTTCTATGTGGGTCTGAATCCCCTACACAAGCCCACAAATCCCATCACAAAACCCATGAAGCCACAACTCCATTCCAATGAGGTTTTCACCAACCAAAAGTGTCATGTGGTGCCCACAACGATTCCCACATGCCCAACACTTAGGGCCATGTGAGAATACCTGCTCGAAGTTACAAAAATCAACAAAATCATATCAACTAACTTGCTTGTGGCTTATTTTTTTATAACTTATCAATACGTGGAATTGTTGCAAGAATCCCAACCACTTGTAATGTCTCACTTGTTGCATCTCGCTTTGACTTTGTAGGTGTTGTAAGGGTTGGTGATCAATGTGTATGATGATATGTTTCCCCAAGAGGCAGTGTTTCCACTTCTTCACTACTTGCACTATCACATAGAGCTCTTTATCATATTTGAGGTAGTCTAGTACTGCTCGATAAAACAACTTTGAACGATAACATACCAATCTTCCTCCTTGTATAAGCATTGCCTGCAATGCATATATCCACTGACATTGATCTCCAATTAAAATTTTCCTTGTAACTTGGGATGGCGAGGACTAAAGAATTTTTGATATTCCTCTTTGGGTCTTCAAATGTTCATTGTTGTGTCTTTCCCTGATGAAATTATTCCCTTTGGTGATAATGGCATAGAATGGTGCTTCTACTACAGCTAATTTGCAATGAAATTACTCAAACATTTTGTTACTCCCATAAAAACTATGAACTCTATCAAGCTAGCAGGAATGTGCCATTGGTTGATGGTTGTGATCTTGTATATATCCACCCTTGGCTCTCCTTCACTAATAATGTGCCTAGATAAATTAAGGACTCCTTCCCAAACTCACGCTTCTTCAAATTTACAATCAATTTATTCCTATTTAATGTTTCTAGTACCTATGTCACTTATGAGATGGGATTTTTCCAATTATTATTGAAGATCAATATTTAATTCAGGTATACTATTACAAATACGTCAATAAAAGGATACAAAACATCATTCATTGGTCTCATGAAAGTTGTAGATGCATTACATAAACCAAAAAAACATCATTACCCACTCATACAAACCTTGTCTTGTCTTGAACATGGCCTTCCACACATATTTTGTTTTGATTCTCACTTGATAGTAACCTTATTTGAGGTCCATATTGGTGAAAAACTTAGCTAATTTCATCTAATACAAAAAGTCATCAATCCTTGGTAGAGGATATCTATTCTTGATGGTAATTGTGTTTGTGGCATGGTATTCAGTGCATATTCTCTAGCTACCATCCTTCTTTGACACCATGATGATGGGTGAACCACATGGAGACATAACGAGCATGATGACTCCCTTTTCCAACAATGGTTGCAATTGTTTCTTCACTTCATCTGCCTCAATGATGGACTAACTATACAACCCAATGCTTGGCAGTGATGACTCCAAAAACAACTAAATCTCATGCTCAACGTCTTGCTTATGTGGCATCCCTTGAGGTTATTGGAACACCTCCTTGTAGACTTCAATCAATTAATGTTGTAGTTGTTGGTGCTACTTGCCACTACTTCCTTCCAAGGATGCATTGATATCCAACTCATTATCTTCTCCTTGTTGCTTCCTCTGTCTAAAAAATAACAAGACAAACTTCTTTGTGCTACCAATGATTCTTTTGACTTGATGAGCACTAATCAAGGAGAGATTGTCTTTGTCCCTATGTGCATTTATGACATATGACTTTACATCCTTAACATACCTGTATTGATTTTCTGTCCTCCTAAAGGTGGAATCTCTTACGTACATGGGATTCCCAAAATGACTCTACAAATGTCCAATGGAACCACATATACTACCACTTAATCCAACAATTTTGGTTGATGGTAAAATTGAATCTGCATTGTTTGTTCACTCTCAAATATAGATCCAATTCTACATCTAGTCTTACCTAGCCCAAAGGATATGGCTACATATGGTCACAAGTTTCTAAACCAGGATTTTCAACCAACTATATAGATATCGAATTAGATTATGAATAGAGATAAAACAAACAATCTACCTAAATTTGTTTCATGTGGATCTTGATGTAGAAAAACGTTGTCATTTCCTTCTTTTCCTTGTGACTACAAGAAAATGGTGCTACTTCCTTCTAAAGAGTAGTACAAATAATTTTTCCTTCCAAATCTAAGGTACTTCCCACTCTCTCCTTAGCATCTATAGTTATCAAATCCTTCTTCTTCTTCCTCTTTTGAAAGTGTTTGGGGCGTCCTTCAAGGTGAAATTTCTTTTTGTCTTCCTCAGTGTGTCCCTTTTTCTCACAAACCTTACATTACTTCACAAAAGGGGTTACTTATTGTGTTGTTGCCAAAATATTCTTGTCAAACCACTTCTTCTTCTTTCCTTTTCTCTGTTTCTCTTGTGGTTCAGATTTCTTGTGCATATTGAACTACTAATTCCTCTTGTCTCCTTCAAGGTGTTGTTCTTAAAAACTTGCTTCATCAATTGTCTTAGTCTTAAACAACTTCAATTTCTACCAAATTTGAGGAATCAATGCTCCCAAATATTTTATCAACAAGTTTGGATTTTTTAGAGACACACCCAACTATATCACTCTCTTCCTAAATTTTGTAGTGAATTCCTAAACTCACTACATTTTCCTTTGTCTGAAGTAGTGCCACACAATAGGTTGGTGCTCCTCATATCCAATTGGTTAAAATTGGGAATTAATCATGTCCTTGAACACCTCCCAATTTGTCAACAATGGATCATTTTATAGTGCTCTTCCTGCTGCATCACTCTCCCACCATGCCAAAGCACATTGGCCTTCGATATTTAATCTGGAAAGTGAAATCCTTTGTTTTCTAGTGACTTTGTGTACATTGAAGTACACTTCCATATGCTATAGCCATTGGTCCAACTTTATGGCATCAAATTCTCCAACAAAATTCTTGATTTCCATCTTGGACTCTACATGTAAAGGCACCAAATTTTTCTATAGTTTCTTTCTCCCATCTTTGTCTTAGTCCTGAGATCTGACTCTAGTTTCTCTTTTTTCTTGAACTCTTTTGGGTTATCCTTGCATTCTTCATGTTCCATCTCTGTTGAAAGTGTTTCCATCCCCTTCACTACTAGAAGTTGTATTACCATTGATGTAAGTGTGGAAATCCTTTTCTCTAACTAATCCAACATGACCTTGGGATATTCTTCTTAATCTTGTCCATGATGACCCTCTCTCATTTAAGTTGCTTTGCTTCTCTGAAGTCCTAATAACAATTCTTTTCCACTTCTCATGTAGTCACTATAGGTGCTTACTATACAAGTCTCACCAAGCACATTCAAACTTGGGCTCTAATACAATATTATTTGTAACTGGTAGGCTCATAGCCTCTCCACTTCACTTTCCTAAAACCTTATATAACTTCGAAAATCCACAATTCCTATAAGGATTCTTATCGAATAGAGATGCAAACACCACTTGTTAATGCAAACAAAAGGTATCTAATACTCAATGTACGCTAGCCATGTTAAACAATATTAAAATAGGAAAGGAAAGCAATGCTTATCCTTCAACCAATCTCACAATCCAACTTTCACCAAGAATATACACTAAGTCATATGCCAAATTAAAAACTCAAGTTTGAAGTGTGAATTCCATGTGAGGGGATGTGTAAGAGACAAAAACACCAAAACAATGGTTGACAACTCAACTAATGTCTTGGTCAATACACAACCACATTATCTCACTTCCCAATTAACGACCCTTTTACACAAATGGAGGAGGAAGAGTGACCCCCATTGAGTAGAGCCATGAAGAGGGTGGGAGGGGGGCGGCATTATTAGAGAAATTAATATTATATTAATTTCTCTAATAATGACCCCCCCTCCCACCCTCTATGAAGAGGGTGGGAGGGGAGGGGGGCATTATTAGAGAAATGAATATAATATTAATTTCTCTAATAATGCCACCCCCTCCCACCCTCTTCATAGAGGGTGGGAGGGGGGATGACATTATTATAGAAATTAATATTATATTAATTTCTCTAATAATGCCCCCACCTCCCACCCTCTTCATTAATTTCTCTAATAATGCCCTCCCCTCCCACCCTCTATGAAGAGGGTGGGAGGGGGGAGGGCATTATTAGAGAAATTAATATAATATCAATTTCTCTAATAATGCCTCCCCCTCCCACCCTCTTCATAGAGGGTGGGAGGGGGGCGAGCATTATTAGAGAAATTAATATAATATCAATTTCTCTAATAATGCCCCCCCCCCACACCTAGAGGGTGGGAAGGGGGGGCATTATTAGAGAAATTGCTATTATATTAATTTCTCTAATAATGCCCTCCCCCCTCGCACCCTCTTCATAGAGGGTGGGAGGGGAGGGCATTATTAGAGAAATTAATGAAGAGGGTGGGAGGTGGGGGCATTGTTAGAGAAATTAATATAATATTAATTT
>ML829932.1:41884-52308 GCA_009831015.1 Picea engelmannii | reverse complement strand
AAAAAAACACAGTAGTAGAGAAATTTACCACACAAAAAAACTTGCTATTTACCTTAGAAACCCAAATGGGAAAACCAACATTCAATTATCTTTGGTCGATCTCTTTATTTCTTGGCAATGTGTAGGTTAGAATGCTTTTAGGGTCTCTAGTCCATTCTCAATCTCACTTGGAATTTGGGCAGTGATTCATTTCACTCTCAGCCAAAGAAATCATCTTCCTTTTATGTGTAGGAGTAAATAGGAGGAGAATAGCTCAAGTATGGGTATGTTGTAAGGTCAGGCATCTCCAACTCTTCATCTTCCCCAAGGTCAATGTCGGCTTCTCCTCTTTTGTCTTTTTTTTTTTTAAATTACATTAGAGAAATAGTGTCTCATGCTTTATTTTTCAAATACATAATTTCTCTTTTTTTTTTCTCTCATTTTTTTAAATGACATGTTTTCTTTTTGTGCATTTACATTTCCCATGTTTACATCAAAGGTACTATGTTATTACAGGTGAAAACACTGGTTAAGATATAATAAGGCCCTTCAACCATCAACCCTATCTCCTACTTCATCCATATCCTCGAACCTTTCATGTGTTAGTCCCCATAGAACCTCATGTGGATTCAACTTAGATCATCCCCACTTAAGCTTTATTACATTTTTTCTATATTTAATATAAAAAATTATTTTTCCAAAAAAAACACAAAACATAAACATATTGAAAAAGTGAATATTTTATCTTCTCATATAAAATAAAAATGAAAACATTATACAATAGATAATTATCACAAGAACATAAAAGGTGGTTGGTGTACTAGTGGGTATGTCAATAAACTAAATGTGTGTCTTTGTTATATTGGTTATGCGAATAACTAACCTAGCAATAGATTTTTGTAAGAAGACTATTAAACTAGCATAACCCTTGAATGGGTGAATGGGATTGCCAAAGTGACTTGTGTAAGGAGACATAGGGTGTAGAATAAGGAATACTCAGAACTGCCTTATTTCAGGGGAATAACATAAGCCAAAATTTCACAAAAATCTGGAAGTACGACATAATTCTAATAGATCAAAGTTGTAGGTGTGAGGTATTGTCCATGGCCATGACCATGATGAGTTAATAAGTTGTAATAAGGGGAATTTCAAGAGGTTTTGCATAGTGTTCACTTCTTACAGGTCTTCGAGTATTATTGTGTTGTACTGTCTTTATTTCTCATTCATTCGATAGGGTAATAGAGATGAGGCTACATTTATGCAAGTCATATTTTCTTATTGTCTTTCCTTTATTCTGTTTGCAATGTTTTATCCATTTTAATGTTGAACTCTATGAAACATGCCAGTGATATATTTTGTTTAAATTTAACCATGATTTGTTGCCATGTCTAGAGTTTATCTTTAACTACTAATGTGGCAATGTCATTTTACGCATCACCCTTTGAGATATTTTGTATTGAGCCCAATTATGATCAAGTCCTTTTTTTTAATTTATGTCCTAAATAAATTCCACAATTAAAAAAATGGTTGTCTCCATTTCTTGTTACTTGAAATATGAGAATCTTAGAAGGGGTAAAAACAACATCCCTTCTATGCAACCCAATAATCAACATAACCTCATTGTTTCCTGTAATCTTATTGTCTTTACGTAAGCTAGATTATCCACTACATTGACCTGCTCAAAAGTACTTTTAGATTAGTGAGGACTATATTATGATTTGATAGACCTTTGCTCATGGTGTCTGTGTTTATAAAATTTCTTGAAAATTGGTTATGGCTATGTTTAACTTACAATCAAATATTGGAAATCATTTTCCTCTCACAAATAATATTCTTTTTGAAAGTTTTTTTTTTTCCAAATATTTCGAAGATAGACTTCTCAAAAGAAAGTATCTTGGTATAATTAGTTCTTTGGTTTAACAACAAAGGTAAATATCTATCACAAATTGTCTTAAGCATAATTGTGTTGAATGTATTCTGCTTATAATTGTATAGAAAGTATTCCACCTAAAGCTCGGGGCAGATACAACAACACAATGCATGACATTATTTATTATAAAAAACAACTCTTCCTAACATTAAGGCTTAGTCAATGATAGACTTTCTTATCTAGTTTTTCATTTTTTCTTATGGCAAGTTCTTTATGGTCAAGATTTCCTTATACAATCATGGATCCATCACCCAAATATGCCTAGTTTTTCACTTATGATTCAAAACGTAAAATTCATCCTATCACATGTATTTTGAATATTCATCATACATAAAATAACATTGTAACACCCCCATTTTGATCCCCTGATTAATTTGCAATAAATTATGTTTAGAGTTGATTTTATCTTAGCATGGATGTAACATCCCTGCTATAATCCCTAGTTTAATTAATTCTTAATGTAGATATAATATGTGGCCATGACCAAGCAATGTAATTTGCAAAATGTATTTATAAGTTTTAATAATAAAATGTGATGCCAGTTTCTAAGGGGACATGGACAAAGATGGGGGATGAATTAATCCACAAGAGAGAGGAGGGTCTAGGAGAATATTTGAGGGGTCCAAGGGGGAATTACCCATATCTATTAATTCCACCCACATTTCTAAATTCTATTCTCATTATATATTAAACTTTATTTTATGATTTAGTGTCCCCAAAGCCCATCATTGAATGCATGTAAGAGGGTGGGTGTGAGAAGTCACATCCCATAGTTATTGGGAGCATGGGGGCATGAGTACAATTAGCTTGGGGAAGTGTCTGAGTCAAGCAAGCAAGCCAAATGAAGGAAATTTGTATGGGTTGTTACAACAATTTTAGACAGTCAATGTTTTTGACATGAACATCAAGTAGAGAGAAAGAAAAAGAGATTTGAGTTGGAACATCCATGGAGGGTGAATTTTAGAGCATGTTGGAGCATTTTGTACCTGAAGGTTGAAGATCCAAGTTGTCAAGCTTGAAGAGTGAACTCATGTGTGAGTTGCATTGTAACAACAAGTATTTGGTGTTATGTTTGCTGGTATTTTTCCAAGAAGTGATTTCCCTTGATTCCCCAACAAAGAGATTCATGGTTACATGTGCCAGAGAGACCCTAATAAATGAATAGGATGCTTGAGGGAATGAGGTCAGTGAAGGGGTACATTCCTTTGGTTGGGTAGGTCAAGAGGAAGAGAGCTGGTGGAAAATCGGGATAATTGTAGGAGAATACCAGTGGGTTGTGGGTTTTCTGAGTTGTGAGTGGAAAGTGAGAGACCACCCTCTTTTGTGGATTACTAGCCTTAGCCTGGGGGTGACTAGATGTTGATATTTAGAACAAAAATTTTATGGTCAGGTTGAACATCCGTCCAGTATAATTGTGGCGAAAGATGCATAGAGAATAAATCTAACAACAATTCGTACAAATCTTTCAAATTGATAGGAGAGAAGAGATGGGAGAAAAGAATCACGAATTATACTCACTATGGAGAGAATGATTAATTAGATATGATATACTCTACATGGATAAGTAAAGTCAACACAATAGTGATCTAGAGAGATATAGACACTCACTGATTGAAATCGAAGTAATCTACTACATAGTCCTAGTTAACTAATCCATGCAATCATCAGTTATTTAAGTCACACATGTGAAAGTGAGAGAAGCACATGCAACTAATGGTGATAAAACCGAGGTTTCCATGAATGAGTGAATTCCACTAGTATAAATGAGTGTAACTAACTATGAAGTGAAGAGGAGTGCCCTATTTTCTAGGGGAATATTCTCATCTAAGGAAGCGTTCTCAACATTAGATTATCTACCTTAGGAAAATAAATACTAGGTGAGTGTGTAATATTTCCAACACCCCCCCTGAACACTACTAGGGTGTAAATGATGAATGAGTCCCAACAACCAAGGCCATGTTAGGTACCCATTGGAAAATGTATCTAAGAATGAAGCACTGAAAAATAGAGGAAAGAGGGAAANTCAAAGTACAATGCATCAAAAAAGAAGAAGAAGGAAGAAAGGAAGTTGCTAAGAAACCATGTTGTTCACTCCAAGACGATTGCGCGGGAAGTGGAACTTTTTCTCATTAAATGTCTTGGTGAATATGTCTGTAATCTATTTGAAATATGGACATTACTACAAATTGATGATCCTATCATGTACCAACTCTATGATGTAATGAATATGGATCTTGATGTGTTTGGTTCGCTGTCGATGCACTGGGTCTCTTAAAAAAATGAGAGTACTCTTATTGTCACACCAAATTATAGACGAATGACGAAAATGGATGCCAAGCTTAGTGAGGAAGTTTTGAAGCCAAAGTTCTTGAATAGTGACGTTAACTGCTCCTCTGTACTCGGCCTCTGATGATGAGAGAGAAATATCTGGCTGCTTTTTTCTCAACCAATAGATGGGACCAAAAACCAAGCTAAGCATTTACCCATATGTATACTTGTGATTTGTGTTATCTCTAGCCCAATCAGAATTGGTGAATCCCATGAGATACAATGTACAACCTGCTGCATAATGGATCCCATAACTTTTGTTGCCCTGAACATACCTAATAATGTGCTCTTCAGCCTTCAAGTGTAGCTCATGTGGCTCATGTATGTACCTGGAAACTGCCCCTACTTCATATGAGAGATCTGGTTGGGTGTGGGTGAGATAGAGAAGGATCCCCACAAGCTATCTATACAAGGTGTTGTCCACCACTAGTGTATCCCCGCCATCCTTAATATGTACCCCATACAGAAAGGGTGTGGTCGCTAACTTTCAGTCGTTCATGTGGAATCTAACCAAGAGATCCCAGTCATAGTTAGTTTGAGATAGATTTATGCCTGAAGCATATAGACTGATCTCAATACCAAGAAAATAGTGTCGTGGACCCATATCCATCATAGAGAACTTTTCATACAAAATGTATTTGACCACAGTAATTGTTGAGGCCAAACTTCCTATGATCAGGATATCATCAACATAAAGAACTAAGATCATAAAGGAGTATGAGGTTCTCAGCATGCAGATGTTATAATTTGATTTGCATCTGAAAAAATGTTGAGAAAGAAAGTAGGAATCCATCTTCACGTACCGTGCTCTAGGCACCTGCTTGAGGCCATAGAGGGACTTTTTCCATTGGCACACTAAGGATGAGTTTTGAATGAACCCCTACAACTGCTCTATGTAAATATCCTTTGAGATATCCCCTGAAGAAAATAATTCGTCACATCCATTTGGTAAACATCCCACCCCTTGGCTACCATAATGAAAAGGTCCAATCAGATGGAGTCCATATTTTCTATGGGAGAAAAGGTCTCATCATAGTCTATCCCATGGATCTGTTGAAAGCCTTTGGAAACCATTCTTGCCCTATACCTAATCACCTGTCTGTCTACTTCCTTCTTGGTCCTATAGACCCATCTACATCTGACAAGCTTCTTATCTAAAGAAAGTGGAACCAGATCCAAAGTATGGATATCAAGGAAAGAGTTGTACTCCTCCTACATAAAATATTCCCATAATGGATCCATACAACATCTACATAGGCATGTGGTTCTAAAGGTAGAACCATATAGAAATGCATGGAAATCACTGGTTCAGTAGTTGTGATTGCATGAGGAGGATACAAAAACTGAGACCTCATCCTCCTTTGATATGTTGGATCCCCCACAAGGTCTCTTGTTTCATATATGGTGGTCTATTCCCACTTGGGAATATGTGGTGGCTCAGTATCTGCATGTTCATCATCGACATGCTCATCATCTTCTTAATCAGATTTAGAGCTTAGATTTGAGCCATGATATGAGTGAGTTGACTCATCATCACTAATGTCTAGTGCAGGAAGTGGTAAAGAGGTATCTACATGTGGCTCTGACGATGCATGCAAGGGAATTTCCTCAAAATGAACACTGCACTCAATGATGAGCATATCAGTAGATGGATAAAGAAACCTATAACCCTTGAAACCCTTTAGATATCCCACAAATATGCATGTGGTACTTTGCAGATACAATACTTTCCTCTTTTTAGAGGGTAGCCCATGTACAACATCAAAATATTGAAAAGTGGGTGACTCACAGCTTGTTGTCGATCCATGCCTTAAAGGGAGTCTAATCCTTGATAGATATGTGAGGAGATTGTTTTGAATGTGGTTATTAGATTTCAGTGCCTCAACCCAAATCTTGGGAGGTAGAGATCTTGTATGCAACATGAATGTGGCCATCTCCTTGAGGGAAATCCAGTCAACATATCATGTTTTCATAATTTTCATGGGAAATCCAATGACCATATCATGTTTTCATAGTTGCTACATGTATTTGAAGTTTAGATGGTTGAATCTCTCATGCCATAACCTATTAGTATCATCAACATGCGCCAGTAGTAAAGAAGAATCAAATTTAGCAATGAATTTACTTAAAGTAAACAAATGAGATTGGTGGTTTAACTCACCAACAACAATCATGGAGAATATCATATATGGTTACAGAATCAGGTGTGAACTCGACCCTTTTTCCTATACCAGAATGTGTTATCTAATTAATGGAGAGTAGATTCACGAAGATTTTGGAACATGCAAGACATTCTCAAAACTTATGTGTGGGAGTTCTACTCTCCCTTGGCCAATGAGCTTAACTAGGGTATCATATCCCATGAGGATGGGATGACCCATGCATGCATAAATAGAAGATAAACCATTCTTTGTTTCTACCATATGGTGGGATGTTCCTGAATCTAAGATCCCTGCATCGGAAGAAGAGTTAATGGAAAGCAATGCATGAGAGTTACCTTGTTTGGATTGATCTTCCGACTTCATTTTGGCAGCTTTGGGAATGTGATCCATGGGGTTGTTCTTCTGAATAATCTATGCCATCTAATCAATCTACTTCTTCATGCATGTGGACTTGAGATGATAATCACATTTGCAATAACAACATTTGGTCTTCCCTTTCTTTCTGTTTCCACCTTTGGAGCCAGAGGAATCATCGAAGGGTTTGGAGTACCCTTCCTTGTTTGGCTCTACATGCGCCTTTCCCTTTCCTTTTTGCTTGGACTTTGAATTAGAAGTGTTGTTGCTTTCATGCAAAACAAGTGTTGCATGTGCATTGGGTCCCTTGATTATCCCCATTTTGATGAGATTACCTTTCTCATTCATGAGGGATTCAATAAACTGATCCAATGTCGAAATTTTACGAGACACTCTTGAAGTGAATCTGTTTGTATGAAATGATGAGATGAAAACAACATAATCTGGACCAATTTTTGTTAAGATAGAAAGGATTAACTGACTATTTTGAGTGGATTTTTCTATTCTACATCCCTTTAGATGAGGGAGGAGGAACTTGAACTTTGTAAAGAGGTCTTGGATGTTATCAAAATTCCTCAGATCTAAGGAATTTGGCTCGACCTAGAGCATATGGCCTCTCATTTCGTCCTATTTTCCAAATAGATCCTCCAACTTTGTCCAAATATCATCTATTGTGGTACAAGATTCAATGTGAAATAGAAGTTTAGGGGACAAAGAAACACAAAGGAGGCCATAAGCCTCATCCATGCAGTTGAGATACATGTTCTTCTCGATAGAATAGGTTGGCTCAACCTCTATAGCCATGGTAATCCGGTACAAGCCTCTGCATCTAAGTTGATGCCAAATTTTTTTCTTTGACTTGAAGTAGTTATGGGGCATGAAAAGTATTGTCGGTGAATAATCCATGTTTTTTTACTGCATCTCCCTTCTAGACCTACAAATAAGATGTTAACACATAAAATTGTATGGGTCAAAAAATTCACCTTGTTTTTTTTTTTCAAGTCATAAGGTTTATATGATATAGGTTTTGAGTCTTTAGGTTGTAATCATAAATTTAGATTTGGTTTCAAAATGAATAAGGTTATGTATAGCCTTAGTCTAAAGTTTGAGCTATGTGATTGTTGTCATGACAAGGTAAGAAGCCCCATGAGTCATACCTTTGTTTTTTTACATCATTTCCTTGACATGTTATACATCCAAGTTGTACTCAAAGTCTCCCCTTTGTCACTATCAATCCATTCAAGTGTCAAGTCAACATGGTTTAATGTGTTGCCAACTCACTAGGAGAGTTCGCAGCGTACTCTAAGCACTTCATGATTTCAATTTTGTCATCATTGAAATTATAGGATCATGTCAAGGAATATTTATGGTTTCCAGAGCCTACAATTTAACCACTTCTCTAGGGATTATATCATACGATCAACTAACAACCTCCTCGAAGTGTGAAAGCTATGTTTGAACTAGTTTTGTGAACCGGTTAAGGAGGAGCATTGGAGGTTAGATAGTTTGCAAGAACACCTGTTCAACTTTGATGGCATCTACATCAAGCCCAGGTTTATTAGGTACTCCATGGGTTTTTTCATGTTGTTTTAAATACTGAAAGAAGGGTTTTGGCTGACTCATCTAGCATTGAGAAATCATTTCTTGTAGCAGTTTCTTCTAAATATTTGATCATAAATACCAAACAGTGATGTGGGTTTTTCTGAATTTTTTTTGGAGGAGCATGATAATGGCATTGACCTACTGACCAAAATTCAGCCTGACCCAGTTTGGCATTTTAAATATAAAATTAAAACACCAATGCACTGCAAACTGGCATTGAAAATGGGAAGGGGACCGGACAGGTGAAGAAGGAAAAAGGTCGACATGAGGTTGATTTGTGGGTGGTGTGCTTACATCTGAAGAATTAGGTGCATTCAAAGCACTGGGAAAAGTCGAGATCACCGAAGTTGGGAAAAACCACACCGGTAACCCGATGGTGAGTCCAGGAAGACTTAGTGTGGCAATTCACATAGGACCAATGTTTCCAAAAGAGGGAAAGATGAAAGGTTCCTTGGGAAAAGGGGTTCCTTCGTTGGTACTCCCAAGAATTAACACCATTGACATTGACTCGACCTAAGGTCCACTAAGGAAAACAAACAACACACACTACAAATATAAGAAGCAAACAATCAAACTCACCTTCCCACAATGAAACCACTAGTTGGTGATGAAATACAACACCACGAGATCAATATAGGAAGGGGTTGGGATAGAGAGGGTGGATTAGTTACATTGGCGGTCTTCTTAATGAAATTACTCCTTGGTGTAAGTTCCCACATGGTTTTACCCATGGGTGTACCCTTGAAGGAGCCCGAGTGAGTTTGACCAACGTATGACCTAGGTACAATGAAGACTCCCCTTCACCGTCACCTTGTGTATCAACCCTACAAATATAGGACACTAAGGTTACCAACTTGCAGTCAGCCTCCAGGCGGGTATAGTCGACAATCGGGAAGGAACGTATTGGAAGGATAACAATTATGAATTCTTCAAGAGAACTGAAGACAAGTGGACCGGAATACTACTGAGAACCCCAAACGAATTTTGGATTCACGAAGCTACGAGACCAAATGAAACAAGTCATTTCTCAGGAAGAACCCCCAATATATGATCTTTCTGCTATGTGGGTTAAGCTTCGGAGGGGAAATATCCATTGCTCTCCCTCATGTGACCTTGTGTTTAACCTTTGTGTGAGAGGGGGATCCCAAATATGATTATACAAACAATTGGATTTACCGCTCCCTAGAACAAGATTCTATGTTTTTCTGATGGCTTTGGAAAGTTATCTTCACAACCTATTCCAAAGACCTATACTTTAAGCTAATGTAGGTTCGCTACCAGATAAAAGAAAAGTGTCTGATCAATTTTATAAGCACTTCATTTTAGGGTTGTTTTTTACTCAAGGGTGAGAAAGTGAAACTTATGATGTTTTATACTCGACTCCAAAAGAATGTAGAATAATGAGATGAAAATATTTCTCATCAATGAATCCTACATACGAGATGGAGAAGAGGTTCAACTTTCTTCAACAAAAACACCCAATTCCAAAACACAATCTACCTATCTACAATACCCAAAAGAAAGAATGCAACTATCTTCTTTGTTTGATTCTAAAAGAAAGAAAATGAAAATCCTTTAACACTTCATTATTTTCAATAAAAATGAAAGAGTCAAATACAAATACAAAAGACACAGAGCAAAAAAGGATTTCAAACAAATCATACACTCATAGGATAAAAGGAACTGAAATAAACAAGTATGATAACTCACTCAATCAAGGACTTGACAATTGGCAAGCATTCAAGGAATACAAGAAAGTTCAGAGAATAATCCAAAAAATTATAGGCAGAAAGAGAAATCACTCAAATTTCTTGACAAAACAAGTAGCAAGAAAGAGTGATCCAAGCTAGGTTGTGGTAAGCATAAAGTCTCAAATCATTCAAAGAGGAAATATTTAAAAAGTAACTTAATACCAACAAACCTTTGCAAACCTTTTCAATCAGTCAAATAACCATAAACTTGTTAAAGTTTAAGCTATTATTAGGTTACTTTCAATTTACTAGATAACAATAGCATAGATAGGATCACTGAGAGAAACACAATCACAAGAGTACACAAGCATTTATCCT